>PVJA010009253.1:0-61415 GCA_004027025.1 Myocastor coypus | reverse complement strand
CTTTCAGAAAAAAAGAAAGAGGAAAAGAAAAAAAAAAAGTAATGTTGGTTTAAAAGGGTTAATGTTTAATTGTTTGATCAATCTTATATATCTATATGTATTAATCTAAACTGATCTGATGATGAAAATATGTAATATAACCATTGTTAAATTTAAACAATAAAAATATTAAATTAAAAAAAAAAAAAAAAGAGAAGAGGGCCTGCGATGGAATGAGCTTCCTGTGTTCTAGAACTTGACAAATGTTCTCCAGAGCAAAGAGCCTAAACGGGAGGCAGGGATAAAGTCATGTAAATTGTATGAATTCTATCAAGTGTTGGGGGCCATCAGGGACACCCAGTCAACGTCTAGTTGTCCAATCAAGAGCACATGCTTTATTGTAAGTCAAAGGAAATATTTCAAAGAAGGAGGCTGAGCCAGAGCCAGTACCAGCACCAGCTAAAGACATTTGTCCCTGGAATTATCCCTTCCTCCTTGTTCACAGGCTTACAAATTACAAGATAAAGTGATCAATGAGTACCCGGTCCAGAGTAACTTCCTTTGGGATTGCAACGTACCTTCGTAGCTACAGACCTGAGGTCCCTGGATCCAGTGAGAGGCTCAGATCACATGACCATGAGCCACACGGCTCACACTCCTTGCTGTGCTGTCTCAGTTCACTGGTTGGTCTGTGCAACCCTCCTCCATATCCCCACTTGGTACTTGAATTTCCTGCTGGACCTGGGAATTGTCCCTACCATCTGCTTGACTGGCTCCTTCTTCCACCTGCGCTGGTCATCGCGAGCTAAGAGGAGCCTTTCCAAGCTTTGAATCCTTCTTTACACGCTCCTCTTTGGACTTATGCCTACTTGAACAGTGCTCCCAATACTGAGGCATCAGAATACGAAGCTTCTGAGAACAGCTCACCTCCCATCTGAGGCAGAGGCTGTGCCAGTCCACTTCACTTACCTGCTCACACCCTAGTCTAGCAGATTCTGTCAGCTGTGATACCTCTCTTCATGCCGCTCAGCACAACTGTATCCCTGGAGATAATTGGAGGTGATATGCCCTGGGGTGCAGCAAAACCAGGCCCAGGGATTGCTGATTAGACAGTTCCTGGCTGATGCTTCTGGGCACCGCTGAGAATCTGCCTCCTTCATGCCCAGCCCAGCTCCCTGGCACTTCCCTCCTCCCTCTGGCCGCCCCTGAACTCTGCGCAGGGGAAAATCCACAGTATCTTCACCAAGAAGGCACCATTTTACCCAGACTGTGGGTAACTACATATGTGAATGAAGGGAAAGATGGAGGTTTGTGAAATGCAGAAAGCTTAAGAGTGTCTGAAAGGTTTTACAGCAACTTTTACCATTCTAAGTTTCAGTAACATTTTTTTTCTTCTAGAAACTGATATAAGAACACATATTTCAGGTGAGGGGCAGGGAAGAATTCAAATTCACAGGAGCAGCATGAGGAACTCTTTTGGCTTGCTTTCCTTAGATTTCCTAATTGTGTTGGCATTTATACAAATTTATTCATTTATTTAAAATCACAGCATGTATCTGTGATTTTACTTATCTCAGAAACAAAATTTAAGCTATCTCAGTATAAAAATATATACCCCACAGAGCCTGGGAATGATCAGCAATTACCTGAAATATTGTGTGTAGCACTAGACACAATGCATGGGATGTCCTAGGGGGTCAGAAATCCCTCCATCCCACTTTCTCCCAAGGATATGATGTCTTCACACTCTACTCCTGGAATTCATCCTATGCCCTAATTTGATCAGGGACATTCAATTTATTGTTTCAAGAGCCAAGATTAGTATTCTCAGCATGCATATCCTGGTTTGCTTCAGATAGAGGAAGTTCCTGCCATGTCAATTTTAAACCCACAACCATTCAGAATCCTGAGGCAACTTGGTTACTCCAGAGAGAGATATGGCCCTGTATTTGGGGCATGGCAAAGGGTTTCTTGATCTGCTAGGAGTTTATTTTATTTTATTTTACTTTACTTTATTTTATTTTATTTATACATTTAGGACAGGAAATACAAAATCTACAAGGTCTCATTACATAGATCAGACTCCTACTGGTCTTCCTGTTTTCAGCTACCCAAAGTGCAGGATTATAGGTGCGCACCACCACATCCAGTCTCAATTGCCATCTCAGAGTGACCTGGCAGCATGGCGAGCATAGCAACCTGGGGATCAAACCCTGGCGTCTGTGCTGTGCTGAAGCAGGTGCTTTAGTCTGCTGAGCTAACAGGCCAGCCCTCTGCTAGGAGTTTAAAGTGTGTTCTCAACGGAGACTCAGGGGCTTATTCAACACCCACATTTACTGAAGTCCACAGCCAGCTGGTGGGTGGTAACGGCCACCACGGACAGTCGTGATGCTTGGGGGAAACACGACACTGCACATTCAAGAAACATCATGCACCAGACTTAGCTTCTAGATTTCTACACATAATGTAAATATTCTCTGGAAAGTGACGCTGCATATCTTGAGACAGGAGTACCTTTAGCCATTTTACTCTAAGGTACTGTTTGAGTAAGTGGTAGCCCTAGTAGAGGCCAAGCTTTCAACAAATATCACATTCTGTGTTGAAAAGCACATGCCTTGGGGATTATAAATATGGCCAGAAGAGGCAGGAGAGGAAGACTAATGACGTGTATTCAGATGGCATCAGGAGAGCAAATATTATTGTGTACCATGTCACTAAGTAGACAGTAATTTATGAGTTCCGCTGGTGAAGCTAAGTAGAAAATCAGATCACAGCACGATAGGAGTATTTGTCTGTGACAGCAACTGGGATCAAGGGAGAAGAGTGGAGCACATGCCTGCGTGTACAGTTACAGAGCATCCTGTAAAAGGTTCCAAGAAAAGATACAGTTTCTTTTAAATGGTAAATTTTAGGCCAGTGATTCTCAGACTTTGGCAGGTATTGAGATTTCCTATGGCACTGCAGTAACATATAGAGACTCAGGATCTAATCTGCATCAGTGGTCTGAACCTCAGTCACTTACTAACTCTGCAGCTGATTCTGACACATGTGACATGTTTAGGACTTGGGCAGCAAGTTTCAGGGGAGAGCCCACCTGAAATGTACAGGCAGGTGTTTAATATACCCACAGAGTCTGCTACACATGTAGGGGTCTTTCTTTGTTGGTTTCCTTCTCTAAGAAATATTGCTTTATTATTATTATTATTATTATTATTATTATTATTATTATTATTATTATTTAGTTACTACAGGGTCTACAGGATGTACAGGGTCACACTATACAGATCAGACTGGTAGTGATCCTCCTGTTTTCAGCCTCCCAAGCTCTGGGATTACAGGTGCGCACCACCATGCCCAGTCTCAATTGCAGTCTCAGGGCACCCCAGGGTTGGGGCTGGCATGGTACCCTGGGATCAAACCCAGGCCACTGTGCTCTGCCTTAAGCAGCCACTTTGGTTCACTGAGCCTGCCCCTGCTTTTTTGTTCTTGATGGAACTACTCTTACCTAAATATATATATATATATATATATATATATATATATATATAATGCTTGATCCATACATAATCGTGCATATTTATGGTGTGTAATGATTAGAGATCAGATCAGGGTAGCTGACATACTTGTCATCTCAGACATAATATAATTTGTCTTGGAAATATTTAAAATCTTCTCTCAACTATAGATGTGTCCACTGTCTATCTTCTCTTCGTTCCTCCTTCCTTCAACCTTTTCCATACCCTGGTGACCATTATTCTATTCTCTAGTTCTTTGAGGTCTGCATTTTAGCTTTACATATGAATGAAGGCCACAGATGTCTTTTTGTGCCCGACTTATTTTGTTTATGTAGCACAACATTCTTCGTTTCATCCATATTGTCACAGATGCCAGGTTCATTTCTATGGGAGACTAGTGTTCCATTGAGTTTCTATATCAAATATCTTCAGCTACTCATCTGTTAATGGCTATCTAGGCTGATTCCATATCTTGGGTGTTATAAATAGTACTGCAATAAGCATGTGGGTACAGGTGTCTCTTCAACATACTGGTTTCAATTTCTTTGATGCACACAGTGGGGAGAACAGCTGGATCATATAGCAGTTTTAGTTCTAGTCTTTTTTGAAGAATCTCTATATACGAATTAATTTGCATTCCTAGCAAGAGTCAGTGAGAATTGTCCTTTCTCTGCATTTTTGGCCAGCATTTTCTCCCCTTTTGATAGTAGCTGTTCTAACTGGAGTAAGAAAATATTTTATTGCGGCTTCAGTTTGTATTTTAATGGAACTATTCTTAGTCGCTTAAAAGTTTTTCACCAAAGCTTTATATTTCAATTAAATCGATACTTTATATTTATATATCTAGTCCAGGTGCTTCAGGAAGTGATGAAAGACATCATCCTTACATTCAATCTTCCTGGGGAGTCCCTGTTACACTGAGCTCTGAACTTAGGACCTTGGGGATCTCCCCAGTGTCACACTGTTGACCATCTCTACATCATGGATGGATTTCTGGGTAGCCCTTCCCTAAACTTGAAGGCATCTGGGATTAAGAACCGTGGACTGACACAGACTGTGTTTGTATCCTTGTTGATACTGTTTAGCGAAACTGTACAAAAATATGTTTGTCATTTTATACTTTAGCTAGTTTCATTTCTCTTTGCAAAGGTGGCTTTTGTGTTTCTCTTTCAAAGGCTGTCTGCAGCATTTCTTTTATGTTTCAAACTTTAGACTTGTGGTTCCCTGAGTTACGTGTGATTTTCTCCTACCTAGTCTTCTACTTTTCTTCGACTCAGTATTTCATCTTTTGTGAAGCTACTGATTGATTGTGGTGAATAGAAAGGAGAAAAAGCAAAAATAAAAACATCAACCACCCTTTGCTTTTGTCCTTAACTGTTCTTATTCACATATCTCTAAAGTATTTTAACTATGGGGCCAGGGAGATAGCTCAGAGGCACAAGTGCCTGCCTGGCAAATGCAAGGTCCTGAGTTTGATCCCTGGTTCTGAAAAAAAAAAAAAAAAAGTATTTTAACTAAAGTTCTGTTATGCAATTACACAATATGGTAAGAATATGAGTTGCCTTTAGAGGAAGATTTTATTTTCTCTATTTAGCTATTTTCAGTACCTAAAACAGTATAAAATATGCAGTAGGTATACAACCAACATTTCTGGCCAGATGAACACTTGTAAAGAAATATACTTAAGCTTCAATTTTTTTCACCAATCTCACATACTTATATCTGGTAATCTGTACAACTTACTTTGAAGCCAACAATATGGCATATAATAATTGTGGAACTCCTACATAAAAGTCTATATGTATAGTCAAACATTTCACAGAAGATGAAAGTGGACCCTGGGAAGGAAAGAGTCTTGCCCAACATTATCCAAAATCTCAGATAGCAGGTGATAAGATGGGGTGGTCTCTTAGCTAGGTATTTTCCCGTGGCATCACCTAAAAGTTGCCCATTTGGTTGGGAGGTATTATACACAAAAGCTACTGCTTGCTGTGTTACTAGACAACGTCATATAAGGAGAATGATGAAATAGGCTATGAGTGTAGCATTCAGTTAATAATGTCTCACGAGTTCTTTCCAAAGTCTCAAGCCACAGTGATTACTGATGCTTTTTGGTTGTTCCCTACAGATGGTCCATTTTATTTTACTCCAAGGGAGGTGAGTTAAAATGAGAATGTGGAACCTATGTTTTCCAGTTTGGTCCTTATGAGATCCTAAGTTTAGGCATAACCATGGCTTTACCTTTAGCTTGGGCATCTACCACTACCTTCTCGTGCTTCTCCCCAGAATGAATTAAGCAACTGGATTAGAATCCTTCTGGAGCCACCTACCTCAGGATGTTATATGACTTTGTTATCAGCTGAAAGGAAAGAATATAGTTGAGAAAGCAGGTATTTACTCCACCCCTGGTTAGGTGGCTCTGGGGTGACGAGAAGTTTCCACCTCCACAGTTGTGCCCCATTAGTAAGCTGCCTGCCTGGCTGTTCTCACCCACAAAGGACTAAGAACAAGATGGCCTCTCCCCTTAAAAGCTGTGCACATGGTGTGTCTGCCCAGAGCTGGAAAGTGAACAAATGTTTGCTCTTCATTAGGCTGCATCATATTCCTCACAGCTGTTCCTTGTTGCCTTAAATAGTCTTAATGGAGCTGTAATAATCAGACACCTTCTGGTCGCCCTACTGGTCTCGTTCCATTCATTATAACCACAGGCTGTCTGCATAGGACTGGGGTTAACACGCTTCCATTCCTTTTCTTTATCACAAAGTCAACTCTCCCAGGGCCCCTTCATCTTCCATGAAATGGGTACTCCTCTAATTCTATTTGCTGAAGTTAAGAGGTCACATACAACCGTGTTCTCCAGGGTATTTGTATACATGCTTGAGTTTTTTGTTTGTAAATGGCAAGGTGGCAACAATTTGGGCTGTGGGCCGCAGAATGGGGAGGAAGAGCATCAGTGCAAGATCATGCTAAGCTCACAGGTTACATGTGGTTGTGTTACATCATCAGGGGAGGGTCAGCAAGCCAAGTAAGAAGGTGTTAGGTCTGTGGACACCGGCAATGCACATGAAGAGCTCTCTGGGTTCCCTTGTACCAGTGGCTTTCAGCTTTAGAAGTAGACCATAATCAACTGGAACACAGAGAGAATACTGACCTCTGGGTCCCAATCCTGGTGATTTTGATTCAGTTAGTCTGAAATATGGCCTGGGCACTGGCATTTTTAGAACTTCTCCAAATAATTCCAAGGTGCAACCAAGATTGAAAATTTGTGACTGATCCAGATTTGTAGAGTAGGTGAAGTCTATGTGCTTAGGCATCCTTGTGCCCATAGCAGCCCAAGGACCCTTGGCTAACCATGGTTGCTACATCTGGAGATGCAACCATGAGAAGGGTAGCTGGAGAGACAGGGGACCCTGGGACTCAGCTGAACTGTGGGAGGGGGCCCACTTGGCCTGGGTAATTGGCTCCTGTGTAGGGTCCCAGAATGCTGGTGATAGGAGAGCTCTTCAAATCACATGGACCAGCCCCCACCAGTCCCCAATGCACAAATATATAAATGAGGCCCAGACATAGGCCCCAGCCTGACTTAGGTCACTCAGATACATAATGCAGATGACAGGACTTGAACCCAGGCATCTTGACTCTCAGCTCAGTACAAGTCATGTATTACTTTAAATAATCTAAGGTAAAGAATATATTCAGAGACTCAAGTTTTCATGCCAAAGAGAACACGCTGATTTTATGGCTTTACGTGCAGAAAGCGTGTGTAGGCTTGTCTGGGCTCTGCGCCCAGTCTCCTGGTTTAGGGAGTTCCCATTTTTTCCTTGAATTACTGTCCTGACCGCCTACCTATCTTTGGAGTCTCTGCTGTGATATGTGCCAGATTTAAAGTGCAAATCTAGTCATGGATGATGGTGTATGTCTATAATCTTAGCATTGGAGAGCTGAGAAAAGCAAGTTTTAGTCCAGCCTGGGCTTACAAATTTACTTAAATCTTGTGATTTTCTATGGTTCCCATGGCTTCTGGAATAAGGGCCAGATTTCTTAGTTCACCAAATACTGTTTTCCCCAGCTCTCCCATGCTGGCTCTTGTTGACAAATTCAGCCTTATCTCTTCTATGTTCAGTCTCATATTTTAACACAGCAATTGGCTTCTGGTGCCCTTAACTCACTCTCATTCCTTGTTCTAGCTCCTCTGCCAGAGACATCCATCTCTTCTTTCATGTCTTTCTTTTATTTATACCTCAAGCTTTGTTTTAGGTTTTGTGTCTCCTAGATATTCACTGACTGCTACATGGAGGCTAGGGTTAATGTTACCATCATGAGTGTCTGTAATTCTGGGCATGCCTCTATTGAAGCATTTTGTTAAGAGATTACGACCCTGCTTCCTTGGAGCTAGTACAATTCATGACCCTTAGATGGTGCTCCAAAACTTCTCAAGTTGAAGTTCTGAAATGATCATCCACTGGTGCTAGTCTCTGTTTAAATGTTTAGTGACTAAGTTTGCAGATTTAATATTTATCTGGATGCCAGTGATTCCCCATGCTTTCTGTCTAGCTCAGGCTTCTTTCCCAAGTTCCAAACCCATAAAGCCAACTCTTCCTATCTTAATTAAGATGTCTAACAGTCACGGAAAACTCAGATCAAATTAAGCTCCTGATCACTCTAATTCTTATTAGAAGCTTCTCATGTCTGTTGGGTGGCAATGCCATACCAGTGTTTCAAAAAACAGACTTGGGGCTACCCTTGAGTCATCTCTTTCACTTATATGCTATGTGTTAGAAACTCTTGTAGGCTCCATCTTTAAAATGCATTCAGAAGTCAACCATTTCTTTCCAAATTGTTTGCTTGGCATGGCCTGAGTCACCTCTGTCTCTATCTGGATTACTGCAGCAATTTCATCACTGGCCTCCCTACTTTTCCCCTTGCCTGTTCACACCCTGTTGACAACACACAAGCTAGGATGAATCTCTTAATAAAAAGTCAAATTATTATCATTTGCCTTCTCAAAACTGAAGCATCTTTCCATTTCATTTGGGGTAAAATCCAAAGTCCTTACAGTGGCTTGTAATGCATGACAGCATCTTGTCTCTAATTGCCCAATCTAATCTCCTATGACTTTTACCTCATGCTTATTGTACTCCTGTCCCCATCCCTTCTCTTTGATTCTGGTTGTATGTGCGAGGTACATTACTATCTTGATCTTGAACTATTTTCCTCCAAATGTTTCTTACCATGTCTACCTTCAAATATCATCTCATTTAAACGACTATGCTTCTACCCTATCTCATATTAGAATTTCCCTAACTTCATGTCCTGAAAAGCGCCATCTCCTTTCCTTGATGTACCATTTCTCTTCTCATGGTACTTTCTTTGGCAGGCTATATTTTCCTTGCCAGTGTGTTATGCTCCATATCCTTTTCGAGACTCTGGCAACTGGCCCTCCTCAACAAGAGATGGAGTCTAATTCCCTTTCTTCCAATGGGGGCAGTTTTCACATGTTCATGCCCAATAGCATGTGTTAGGATGACACAAGGTGATGTATAAGTGTAGATCACAAAAAAATTACACTTTTCATGTCCTTAACTTGGACGCTCACCTTGGAACTCTCACTGCCCATGTGAGAACTTCAACTAGTACAACACTGCCATAGTGTGAGGAAGCCATGTCTTCCTGAAGAGGCCAGGGGTGAGTCTTCCTGTAGGTGCACCCCACCGAGACCCAAGCTGGCAGCTTGGATCCATCATTAGACATGGCAACAAAGGCACTTTCTGATGATTTTAGCCTCCAGCTTTGGAGTCTTCCCAATCACAGTTCTAGAAACTATGGGGAGAAGATGCAGTGCTTCTCTCCTGCCCTGCCCAAGCTGTTACCCCATAGAACCAATGACCACAATAAATGAATTGTTTTATGTTCAGATTTTGGGAAGTTTGTAACACAACCAACAATATTTTTCTCTGCTACTACATTATTTGATGTATTTATCTTTAAGCCCGTGCTCACTTCCTATTTCCCTTGCTGGCATATGAGCTTCTTCAGGGCATGAATCTTCCTTGTGTTCACTGTCATATCTCAGATACTTAGAATAGTCCTTGGCAATAGTAAATAGTAAATATTTACTGAAAAATTTTGGAAGTGATTGTGTAATTGAATCAAATCTCAGTACACACAGCTTGCTAAAGCTGAGAGATCCTATAGATGTCAACTTGTCAAACCCACTCATTTATATGAAAAAGCAGGGCAGGATAGAAAAGTGATAGGCAACAGATAGCACATAGCACGTTGGCCTGGACTTAAGAGTCTTATATCTATGATAGGACACGGAGTCCTCAAGCAGATCTGACTCATGCTCAGGGTGGAGATTGTGGATATCACAGGAGCCTTCATGATCAAAGCCAAATCCACTAGTCTAAGAAAGCATATTAGTACCTTGTGGAAATTAGCACATTTTCAGTAAGTAATGTTTTCAGTTAACCCTTAGTTAATCAGAAATTGCTGCTAACTAGATGCTAGGCATTCCAGCAAGCTGATTAATATAATTTGAACTAATTAAAGCCAATGCTAGCCTCATTAGAGATATTTCTGACTGAGGTTCAAATGATGGACTAACATGTATTATTTGCTTAATTCTAATGGAAGGAGCTTTCATGCTAGAAAGTTTGGAAGATACAAATAGGTAAAAAGAATAAACTTAGAAAAGCAACCCAGTATACATGGAGGAATGCTTTTAAGGAGATATTATGCAAGAGAGTGCATCAGAGTATTTGAGTACATCTGTGTTTGTGTTCTGAACTTTTAGCTTGCAGAAGAGGAGCTTCTTAGCCTTTGGCCACTTTCCCCCTCTCTGGTGATCCATGTTATGTAGCCAATTAGCGTGACTAATGACTTGTCATCACATCGCGGGGGGATTTACAAACAACACACTACGTCCTGATATTTGTTCATCAAATCAATCTACACATGTGCACATAGGGATGCATACATGTATCCTCCTCCCCAGGGCTGGGTCCATTCATCCTTTTGGGAAATAAGATCTAGGGGTATGAATTAATAAGACAATCTCCTTCAATTCTTATTCCAATATCTTTCCAAATATCTTAGACCAGGTAAATTTAAAATGTTATTTCACTCAGATCATATTTGAAATTAACTGGAGATTCTCCCAAGCTGGCAATTACTCACATCTATTGAATAAATGCTTTTATCCTCATAAATATGCCAAACATGTCCCTTGCTACTATGTTTTATACTCTCATAACGTTTTAGGACCCTTAGAAATCACCTTATCCAAACTCTTTATTCAAATAATAAAGAATTAAAAAAAACTCAGACAGTGAAATGATATGTGAGGTTGGCACAGTGTACTGTAATAGAATCTAGCTGCCTGAACCCCAAATTCAGCACAATTTCATGACCTTCCATGGCTTCAGAAAAACTGCTTTGTAAGAGTTTCTCAGAATACTGTCTGAAGCATAAGCTTAGTCTGCATCTTCAAGAATTCCATGTGTGTGGAGTCTGAACCTTTGTGTTCTTACTGCTCACAGTAAAACTGAGGTGAATATATCTGGGGCCTATGCTGGTTGAGAGAGGAAGGAAGGAAAGAAGGAAGGAAGGAAGGAAGGGAAGGAGGGAGAGAGACAGAGAGGGAGGGAGGATGTCACTCAGAGCATGGCACAGAGAAGATGCTCAAGACATATTTTTTTAGAAGAAAGTAAGAGAGAGAGAAAGGGAAGCAAAAGATGCAGTTAGATTCTATCTACACTGGAAGAGTTGCAGAATTCTTTCTGGGGAATGAACTGCTCTTTAGTTCAAGAAAACATCTTAATGAGTTTTTCCTTCTATTTTATTGTACTTTTTGTTTGAGGTCTAATGGGCCAGGTTTGAAACAAAAGCAGTGAGGCAAAGAAAAGTAAATTGTTCTGGATAACAAAGGAAATCGTGGGAGTCCTTTCCTTGGATGCAGGAGGATGGTAGCTTGAAGAGATTTAAAAACTTTTTTTTTTTTTTTCAGGGAAGTGGGGCAAGACCTGTGATACTGAAAAACCTTGGAGGATAACCCAGTGATGTAGATGGCTAAGAAACTTAAAGAATAATAGTATTTTATTAAGGAACTTTTTTTTTTTTGCACTTTTCTGTAGTTTATCTCTACTACTCCCCACTCCGAAGTAACAAGCACAACCAGTAGGCTAATTCTTTGAGTTTAGAGATGTTTTGGGGAGGGAATGAAAGGATGTCTGATAGCAGCAGCAGGGAGAAAGCACAGAGAAAGGACACAGCAGTTGCCAGAGATGAGGGACTTCCCTGGTTCAGAGTGGGGAGAATGGCAGAGACCTGAGTACAGGCAGGAGGTCAGGAGCAAGCAAGCATGCCAGAAATAACAGGAGGGGAGGCCAGTGGGCCTATCTGCACCAGGCAGAAGGCAGGCTGGAGCGATCTTCAGCCTGAAAGGAGGCGTGGCATGACTCTAAAGCATCAAAATGTTGGAGATAAGCGTGTCATGAGAAGAGAGAGCAACAAGAAGACAGGTGGGGCGTATAATCCCAGCACTCTGGGAAGCTGAGACAGGGAAATTGCTAGTTTGAGCCCAGCGTGGGTGACTTAGTGAGACCCTGTGTCAAAATTTTAAAAATTTGAAAAAGAACTGGGGATACAGCTCAGTGTGAAGTCCTTGGGTTCAAACACCAGTACCAATAAATAAATAGAGAAAGAGAGAGAGAGAGAGAGAGAGAGAAGAGAAGAAAGAAAGAAAGAAAGAAAGAAAAAAAGAAAAAGATGGAAAGCCAGAAAGAAAGAAATTTTTTAGTATGGTGCTGTCCAAATTTATTATGTAGATAACTCATTAAAATCCAAATTCTGCCTCAGTGGGTCTGGCAGGCCCTGAGAGGGTGCACATGTGCCACAGTCACAGGTGATATTGATGCCACTGCTGTTGATGCTTCTGCACCAGGACTAAGGCATTAGCACTCAAACAAGCCCAAGGGCCATGGGGCAGAGCCCCCGTAGGTTGGCATCTTACCTCGTATTCTTCCTTGAACCCATAGCCCTGTCCTCTCTTCATCTGGGTGATGTGCTGCAATAGGTCGGCCACCCGGATGGCAGGTTGGAACTGGTCTCGGGGGTAGCTCATCTCCATGGGGTCACAGGTCCGGTAGGGATGAGTCTGGATCGTGAGGGTAGGCTGGGGCAGCTCCCCACGGCTGCCATCCGCTTCAAAGAGAAGGAGGTAGAGCAGACCATCATCTTGGGTGCTTTTTCCTTAGTCTTCCCTGCCTTCCCTAGTGAGTGCAAGACCACTAAGCTAGCAGACAGAACTAACTTGGGACTTGACTGACCAAGAAATCACTAAAAGAACAGATATATTGCTTCCCTGGCATGGTCATTTGAGTAGAATTAAACATTTAAAGCCCAATGAACACAATGGCCTTTGGGTCACTTCCCTTTCTTTCAAGGATATACACTGGGAAAGACACATTTTCAAGTTAGTGGTCATTGCTAGCCTGTATTCAGTTCTTCCTCAAGACTTTTGGGATTTTCAGTCAATTTTAGAGTAGCTTAGGAGCCAAACAGGCTAAATATTTATGAGACTATCCTACTTAGGGAGGAGAGTGCCAGAAGTACTAGAACTAGGTATATTTATCTGTAGACTAAAGTGCTTCAGACACTTGGAGATTGGAGTTATGCTTTTAGACTATTAGCCTGAGTCTTGGCCATCTGCTATTTCTGCTACTTTGTTGTCTTTGGCTTGAATGGTAGGATGAACTAAGGCCAGTCCTCTACCCGCAGCTGTTAGCAGAGACCCTGATCTCTCAGATATTCACTCTTGCTATGGGCTTTACAGCAATGGCCACCACCCTCTAGCATCTTGTTTCCCTCTTCAGACTGTTGACCTAGAAGTGCCAATAGAGCCATGTTGAAAGTAAAGAAACCCCAACTTCCTCCAGTCCTGCAGTGACTCCTCCGTGCCTACGTCCAATGTCTCATGTGTTCATTAAATCCATCTTTCATATAAAAACTATGCTTTTCCCAGTAAGAAATTTTATGTCATCTGTTGGTTTGGTGACTCTGGAAAGCCTCGCATGCAGACTGGGTTTGAATGCCTCCCTTGTTCCTTTGGTCTATAAAACTGATTGCTTTATATCTAAACTGTCCCCCCAAAATCTTATGTGCTCAGAAGTGGACCTTTCAGAAGGCAGTTTGATCATAGGGCTCTAGCATGGATCAATCCACTGATTATTTCATAACTAAATGGGCTACTAAGAGGTGAGTCCTATTGGAGAAGG
Organism: Myocastor coypus; assembly: GCA_004027025.1. NCBI lineage: Eukaryota > Metazoa > Chordata > Mammalia > Rodentia > Myocastoridae > Myocastor > Myocastor coypus. The sequence goes on along the minus strand of PVJA010009253.1, from coordinate 47,644 downwards.
TGGGTTACTGGGAGCATATCTTTGGAAGCTATGTATGTAGTTCTTGTTCTTTTATTCTCTCCACTTCTGGCCACTGTGAAGAAAGCAGGTTTCTTTACCATGCTCTTTTGCCAAGATGCTTCCCCTTGAAGTCAGCTGACTACGGACTGAATCTGCTAAAACCATGAGCCAAAGTAAATCTTCCCTCCTTCAAGTTATGTGGGTCAGATGTTTTGTGAGCGATGTAAAGTTGACTAATAAACACATCCTACCCAGGCATCTTCTATCAGTCCTTCAACACCTGTTTATCTTCTGCAGAACCACCTAGGGTTGTCCCACTTCCCCATCTGCTCTTAAGCACACGGACTGCCTCCAGCCTGGATGGTCTCATCGACGGCATGCATGAGATGAGAACTGACAGATGCAGCGGTGGATGTGTCTCACCCAGACATCTCCAGACCCACTGAGGCACCAATGCAGACAGCCACAAGGCTGGTACCACACTCATTCCCTGGGAAGCTCAGCATATGTTCCTGATTTTCTGTAACTTGTCTTTTCAAAAGCCATGTTCCCTACAGCTTGCTCTCCTCTTGTGTCACAATAATCCATCAGATAAGACTTTGCATGTGAAAGCAAACAACTCCTATATGACAGCACCGGCAGGCAGCTCTTGGTAAGAAAAAGGATGGCGAAAGGGAATGTCTGGCCTATGTGATTTCTAGCATGGTCAGCTTGTTCCAGTTTTCCTGACAGCACTAAAAGTCCAGCAGACCACATTTGAAAGCCTTGACAGCTCAGGGTCCTGAGGAAATAAGGGCAGGTGGATACTCTCATACTTTTGTCTATGTCTGTGTTTGGGGGTGGGTGGTACATTGCTCATTTTTCCATTTCTCTGTCTCCCCCCCACCATTTGCTCCCCTAAGGGAGCAGGGGCTACTAATTTAATTGGTCTAAACTTTAGACATTAATTGGGTCATACCAAATTAGTGGGTGGGGTCAGTGTGTACCCACTGTGGTCTCTAAAATTTCCTAATGCAGTGTGATCAGTAAATATAACCACGGCAGAACTTGGCCTTTAGGGTCAGACTAATCTCTCATGGATTCCCAAAAGAAAGATATCACAGATATAGATTTATACAAGGAAGAGGGTCAGGATGAGGTGTTAGCAAAACTATCCTGGCTGCACATAAAACAAAACAAAATAAACAAAACAAAAACATTGCTTACTTTTCCTCCTGAGATTTTAGGTAAAAGATAGACACGCCTGCACAAAACTGTTTCAATTTAATGCTTGCAAATGTGGAGGCTGCTTTCTTTCTCCTTCACACCTTTGTGATCTTGAATTGGACTTAGTGGGGCTGGCAAGACAGCTCAGAGGACTAAAGCACCTATTTAAGCAAGCTTAGACAAGTGCAGGGACTGTGGTTTAATTCCCAGCACCACATGCTGTGCCAGCCCCACCCACAGGCCACGCTGAGCCAATCAGAGTCCAGGCATAGTAGTGTAGTCCTATTACAAAGGTTGGACTTAGTGAAAAGCCACAGAGAAAAATACAGATTTCATCTTTGAAGATTAATAGTCTGATAGAGAAAAACAGATAGGCATAATCACAAGCAAGCAATCAAGCAAACCAACAAATAAACAGAGCTGAGCAGCGAAGGTACATTTAGGAAAGAGCAGAGAGGTTGATGTGGAATAAAAGCCACTGGATAATGCTTAGAAGATGCTTGAAGAGTATCCAGAAAGGCCCTGAATGTAAAGACGCTTGAAGCCGGTGTGAAGCTGTTGAAGGGCTGAAGAAGAATCCCTTTCTTTAAAACTCACACTGTTTCTCAGAGGTGTCCTGGCTGTCAGGGATCTGTGACACCCTTCCCGTGAATGCCACTCCTGTGATGGTGTGAGGGGTTGGGGATACAGAGGAGAGCAGAAGTTGAGTGTGAATATCTAGATGTCACGCTTCATGATTCCCAGGAGAGGATGCACCAGAGTCAGTGCCTGGAGCCCTTTGTCACCCACCTAAACCACTGTCAGGTTTTCCCCGAGACCCACAGTCTCCCAGGGGACACTGGACACGGGCTGCCTAGGACATGAGCTGCCTGGTGGAGGCAGACTTCTTGGGAACAGGCACCTGGCAAATTTTGTAAGACATCAAATGTTTCCAAAACCACATAGCTATCAATATGGATATTTTCCCTAAACACATTGCCAGACAGACTGTAAACTTGGTGTCAGCAAAACTAACACTGGAATGGAAAAGAAATGCGCTTGAGATTTAACAACCAGTGTTGCTGTAACATTCGTAATAATGTCAATGCCACTGCTAATGATGCTATGAAGACTCGGAACCAAGGGATTTTCAAGGTTTATTAATTCAACTAGCTGGACTCCCTCTTCCTATGTATCTTACCTCACCTATTCCCTTATTAACCTCTGATAATGCAGAAGTGATGCCTTTTATCACACCCCATTTCACCAGACGCACTATACTTAATTTTCCGTCATTAGGTTTAATGAAAACCCAATTTCACAACTCACTTCTCTCAGGAACCTACAAGTAATGCTACGTTTTTATCAGGCCCAATTAAAAAACGTTATGATGTTCCTATCCGAGAGGGAGCCTTAAAACTAATGTGCAGTTCTGCTGCTAATTCAACAAGGGTGCTGGAATTCACATGCTGCTCATAAAATGTAACTCCAACCAGCTGGCCCAAAGAGAGGATATTTTTCATTTTTTTTTCTCTCTCCACTAGACTCTTAATCTTCATGCCTTTTATGTCATGCCTTGAATGTTTATTTATCACATAACAACATTTTGGATTTCTTGTGTGCTTTTTATAACTGTTGTTCAAGCCTGTAAATTCCCATGTAGTGGTTCTTGTCACAGCTAGTGGAAAACTTGCACAGAGGCACAAGGGATTCTGGTAACATGTCTGACACTTTAGGTCATGACTGATTTCTCCTTCTCTCTGGTAGCTCCTTTTCCTTCTTTGAGATCTTGGTTTGATCTGTTTCTATGTCTCTCTCTCTGTCTCTGTCTTTGTCTCTGTCTATCTGTCTCTCTCCCCCCTCTCCATCTCTCTGTCTCTCTTTGAGCTCTCCTTGTTATAAACCATACAGATCCTTCTTTAGCTTCAGCCATGCACCTCCACTCAGTTGCTAAGAATTGCCACTCTACTGGTTAACAGATGCTTACTGATACCTGTGCTGTACCATCTTAGTTACCAAACACAAACAGAACGCTGGGTGGGGAGAGGGGTGTTCTACAGAGATAAGTATGCTACAGGCCTTAAAAGAAGAGAGAAGAAAAGAAAAGCAGTGCATAAGCAAGTCAAATAAAGGAAAGAAGGGAGGGTGCCCAGGAAAGGGCAGAATGATATGTGCAGAATTAGACACTGTGGACATATTTCAGCCTGAAGGTATTCCTAGCCTTCCTATGGCTCTTGCCATAACTCTGTTGCATCAAGGTCAACAGAGGTAGCTCTGTGCTGTCCGATAGAACTTTCTACCACAGTGGAAATGTTCTGTGTTGCAGTGTGTTAGCTGCTAATCATACCTAACTACTAAGCACTGAAGGAGGTACGAGTTGTAACTTTTGGTTAATTTCCATTGAAGTAGCCACATGTGGCTTATGTTATTGTGTTGGCAGCACATAGCTAGAGAAAGACAGAGAACAGGACAGAGCTCGGAAATTGAATAGTGGGGTAGAAGCCTATGGTAGCACTGTCCGGTGGAAATATGGTAGCAGCCATGTATATAATTTAAAATGTTTTCAAATGATGTTAAATACGGTATAAAAGAACATACAAAATTAAATTTAAGAATACATTGTATTTAATCCAGTATATCCAAAATAATATCTTAACCCAAAATTAGTATAAAAATTACTAGCATTGTGCTTTTCATTCTTTTGTCAAAGGCTCTGAAATCCAATTTTTTTTTTTGCTTTTGTTTTTGGTGATATTCATATTTCTTTTTTATTTTTTTGAAGAGAATATACAAAATAGTTTAAAAAATTAGAAACAACACAAAACTTGACTAAACAAAATGATAAGAATTCAACAGCGAGAGCTGGGCATGGTGGCGCACGCCTGTAATCCCAGCACTTGGGAGGCTGAGGCAGGAGGATTGGTGTGAGTTCGAGACCAGCCTGGGCTACAAAAGTGAACTCAAGGCCAGCCTGAACTGCATAGCGAGACCCTGTCTCAAAAAGACAAAAAAAAAAAAAAAAAAAAAAAAAAAAAAAAAAAAAAAAAAAAGAATTCAACAGCGATTGTTCTATTGCATCTTGTTGTTTTCACATTGGTTGTTCAGATTAGCAGATATAAGCAGGCAGAACGCAGTGAAATTAAAGAGGAGAAAGAAAAAAAAATTGAGCATTAACTGCTCCTTCAATAGATCAGAAATTAGCAGTAGAATTATTCAAGCTATCCTGCATATGTATGTATACTTTTCTTCTTTCCTTCCTTTCTTTCTTCTTTCCTTTCCTTCATCCCAGTCGTTCCTTCCCTCTGAACAGTTTCTTTCCCTTTCACAGTACCTACTGTACACACTTATGGAATATATTCCGACTATCCCTACTTCCAGGGCTCTGCTGACACCGGTGACTAATGACTACTGTGCTGACAACACAGGTATACACAGACTTATTCAAAGCCAGATAAAGCTCTAAAGATAGTTAATTTAGAGCTTGAGTGAATTCTAAATAAAAAGATACAGATCCAGAGTAAGTGAGCCCTAGCCCAGAATTATCTAATAGAACTTGGTACAATGATAAAAGTGTTCTATATTTCAATGTTCAGCATAATCATCACCTATGGCTATGGAGCAGTTGAAATGTGATTGTGATTGAGGAAACATATTTTCTTTTCAATTTAATTTTACTTAATTTAAATATAACTAGCCACATATAGATAGTGGTTATTATATTTAAGTTTTGTTTGTTTGTTTTGCAGGACCAAGGTTCAAACTCACGACCTTGCACTTGCCAGGCAGGCATTTATGCCACAGAGCTGTCTCCCCAGCCGCACTATTTAGTATAATAGTGGCTATTATACTAATCTAGGCAGATCCATTCAATTATATCTTCGTAGCTTTTCTTTAGACAACCTTTACATCATTTGTTTTAATTTTGCCTTATTATGAATGAAAACAAAACATAAAGTCATGGTGATGATAAGGTAGGTCCTCTATTTTTTGAGCTCACCAAAATGCTTGAGTAACTATTTAAAACGTGGCCTGTCCATGCCGCATGAGAGGAACATAATCTACCCTTGGAAGAATACTGAGGGTCTGGACCATTAATCAACCTGTTCAGGGCTCTGTGACTTTGTTAAGTGCCAGGCTTTTCTGAGTCTCAGTTTCTTCATCTATAATACAGGAGTAACAAGTGCTCTGAGGATTCAAAGAGAGAGTGCCTTTTCGGTTCATAGCATAAGGCCTGTTACCTAGCAAGGGGTTACAAAATGAAAAGTGTTTTGAAGATAGGACATTTTGTCTTTTGTGCACATGAAAATTCACAAATTAGCGAGGGCATTGAAGGCTTCTGCCACAGTTTAGATGCTGTCTCAATTACTCTTCTCTCATTGTTGGAACAGATAATCAACACCCAAAGTGATAGAAGAAAAGGCGTTATTTAGCTCACAGTAAATGGAGGCCTCAGTCCATACTCAGCTAGCTCCAGGCCAAAGTGGCACATGGCAGAGAGCTGCTATTCATGGCGGTGGCAAAGAGCAGAGAGCCAAAGGAGTAGTAGCAGCTCACACAGCTAGCTAGCCCCTCTCCTCCCCTTACATTGTAATGCAAATTACCTGTCCCAGTGCAGGTGCAGCTTCCATACCCAAAATAATCAATCACAAACTGCAGAAGCTGTTGCATGACTGCCTGAGGCTTTGGGGAGACAACTAGACACACACAATAACAGACATGGTTTGAGAGTCCTCAGAAACACTTATGTGCTGGAAGCTTGGTCTCTGAAGTGAAAATGTTAGGAGAAGGTGGATTCTTCGGGGTGAGATGGTGGAAGATAATTATGTATTGGAGGTGCTGGCCCCTGAAAGGATTAACATGCTTCTTGTAGGAGGCTCATTAGTTCCTTGAGAAAGGATTGTTCTAAAAGAGCAAGACTGGCTTCTTCTGCTCTCTCTTCCTCTCTGGCCTCCTATCTCATTGTCATGGTTTCCCCTTCTTTCAGATGTTTGCCATGGTGCCATATTGCCATGCTGTGACATAGCCAAGGTAGCCCTTTCTAGAAGCTAAACAGGGGCCACCCAATTTGGACTTTCAGCCACCCAAACTATGAACTGAATAAACTTTTCTTCATGAAGTACCCAACGTATGGTAATTTGCTGTGGCAATGCAAAACTGACTAACTCAGCTTCTCTCTTCTCTCCCTGACTTCTCTCCATGGGTTTACTTTGTTTCCTGCTGCTATTGCCCTCCTTCAGGTCCTCATGACAACTCCACTCCTTCAGTTTCCTAATGGCTTTTTCTGCCTTCACAATTCTATTTACTTAGCCATAATCAGGTCATACTTTTTTTTTTTTTTTTTTGGCGGGACCGGGATTCAAACTCACAACCTTGCACTTGCCAGGCAGGCACTTGTGCCACAGAGCTATCTCCCCAGCCCCTACCAGGTCATACTTCATAGCAAAAATCTTCATGAAGTCCAGAAAAAACTTCTTCACTAGCCAATGAAAATTCCTTTTAAGATCCCAGCATGAAATTTTGACTTTATCTATCATAGGTCTCCCCAAATTCCTGTACCCTTTGTGGCAAGAAAGCATGAAGAGTATACGGGCAAGTACCTGGAGCTGCTCCTTGAGAGCAAAGTGTCTGAGAGGAGAAGAGCACTGAAGTGGGGAGGAGCCTGGACCATCCACCTGCTTAGTACAGCGAGGGGAGTGAAATAAAGAATCTGAATGCTATCGCCAGTGCAGGCACATCAGTCAGTTTTCCAGTCGCTGGAACCAAATACTTAACAATTATGATCTAAAGGAGGAAATGGCTTATTCATAGCTGAGCAGATTTCAGCCTGTAATCCTTTAGCTTCAGGGCAGAAACATCATGGTGGAAAGGTGTGGCAGAGGAAAGCTGTGAGGTTCCTGGCAGCTGAGAAACAGAACAAAGGAACAGTGCTGGACAGGAAGGGGCCAGCACCAGATAGAGTAACAACGTCATGTCTCGATGACCTCCATGACATATTCTGTACTAAGCCCCAGGCAGCTCTCCAGCCAATCCATTGGACGACGAAGTCTGACAGTTACAGTAGGCATCATGGTCAAAGGACAGAATGTTAAGACACAATTTGGATTCCAATAGAAACTTGACAACATCCTAGCTATGAGACCTAGGAAGTTCATCTCAGCCCAAGATTTATGTTTTTTAATTGGTGGATGGTGATGATGGCTGCCACTTTCCTAATCCTCATCTTCATTATCACCTGAGGCTCCTATATAGGTTAAAGAGTATCCCTTTCTCCCCTTGCAAGAAGTTCCCAGGTGGTACTGGCTAGCCTGCCATGTCAGCTCTCCCCTTTTCCACCCAATACCAACATAACCTCCATATGATACATTCAGAACCGAAATCTAAGTCTGTCAACTAACCTAGTGCCAAAATTCAGGAGGAATATCTGTTAATTATAGCGATATCACACTTAACATGTGAATGAAGATAAAGATTTAATTTGTCAAAATTTCTTTAAAAATATCTTGAAATTACACAAAATAATCTTTCAATTGATTTGACAAGGCATTTTCCCCTCCAGAGTTGGAAGCGATTACAATTTCTCTGGTGAAGCGTAAGATAAAGCAGTTGGCTTCTATTTAGCAGCCATGTTGTAAGAAAAATACTTCTGTATTTCTGAATTTTAGCCCTGCACAATGAGAGGTACATGAAGTTTGTGAATTCACATCCGGAAGAATGGCAGACTAACAGCCTCTATTTCATATCCAGTCAGGGACTTCCTTTCCCTCAGTGTAATGGTGGACTGAGCTATCTTGTCTTTCCTCTGTCTAACCAAGTACACAAGATTAGGCTTGTCAAACTAGCAGTAAGCAGAATGTCACCCACGTGTGCTCTTTTTTTTTTTTTTTTTTTTAGCTAAAATGGACAATAGGCAATTGGCAATCAATACTGACAGACTTGTCTAGTTGAGGAAAACAAATACACTGTCCTGAAGGACAGAGAAGGAAACGCTTCACTTTTTCTTACTTCCTTTCTTTGACTCCATGAAATAAGGATCCCAGCAACCAATTCAGATTAGGGTATGTCCCAGTTTTTCTCCTCCTTAGCAATCTGACTTATTTTTTCATTAAAATTTTTTTAAATTATCTATTAATTTGGCACAAGGCCTCTTGCATAGCTCACACTCTTACTGATCCTCCTGTCTCAGCTTGCCCAGCACTGGAATTATAGGCATGCACCACCACACTTGGGGTTCTGGGACCCGCATGGCATGTGGCACCAATCATTGAACCGGGGTCCTTGTGCTTGCCAGGCAGGCACTGAGATAGCTGAGCTATCTACCTATCCCTGATTGGGGTTTTTGACATGGCAAAGATAAAGCAAGAACCCCTGCATCCTAACTGCAGATACACTGTTAAGGAAAAGTTCTGATAGGCAGAGTCAGGAGGAAACACTTTCTGGATTCTATTTTTTTAAGAAAATGTATTTCGTATAAGGTTTATAGGGTTTTGCTACACAGATCAGACTTGTAGTGGTCCTCCTATTTTCAACCTCCCAAACACAGGGATTAAGGCATGAACCACCATGCCCCGTCTCATTTGCCATCTCAGCACACACCGGGGGCAGGGCCAGCACAGCATGAGAACCCAAGCCAGGTCTCCTAGAGCTTGCCTAAACTGGCACTGTAGTCCACCGAGCTGTCTGGGCAGCCTGCCTTCTGGATTATAACTCCTTTGATAAAGAAACTGAAGTGCCTTTTTGGGTGGGGCAGGTACATTGCTTCTCCCATAGCATCCAAAACACAGCTAAGGAGGGTGTTGAAAACTATCCAGAGATAAAGGGTAGGAACCATTAGAATTCCAATGGCTACCAGTTGGGACGATGGGAGCAGCAGTGAGAATTCACCTTCTTCATATATTAGCAAATGTCAACTGCAGAATGCTACTCTTTTTAGACTTCAATAAGCAGAGAAACAAAATAGGAAGTCTTTCATGTTAATAGTAAGGAAAATGATACTAAACACTAACAAAAATGATTACATTCAAAAGAAAGATACGGTGAGCATTAACTGTTTACTTAATAGTCTTCTTCCTTCCTGGCTAGGATTCTAAATTAGTTTGGGTACCTATATCTTCATTATGGGACTTAAGGAGGATGATCTTATTTCTAGGGCCACAGGCAAATACTGATTTTCTTAGGCCAATGCAGTTGTTCAGATCTCCTTTTGCCAGTATTTTCTTTTCCAAAAAAATCTCAATGAAATGAAGAGGAAATTTTATTAGCTCGCTACTTAACTCTAAGAAGGATAATCCTGAGGTCCCTTTCTGCCACTGCACATTCTATGTCTTTGTGTGATGCCTGGAATTGCTAAAATGATCTTTCATCCATTTGGGGAACCAGCCTGGGAATAATGCCAACACACAATGGCAAAGTGGAGACCTTGAAAAAGCTCTAGTTGTTACATATTTTCTGAAAACTGTTCTATAACTTGACTTGTGGCTCTATGAAATAATACATTAACTTACTGTTGAAGCTCAGTTAACTTGGATTTTTCTGTGGTATAGGCACCTACCTACTAGAAAGTAGAAATTCAGTTTAGAAAACATGCAAGAATAACAGAAGTGAAAGATTAAATAATGCAATAGATTATTTTCAATTCTTTTTCTAGAAAAAGTTCAGAAACAGCTAGAATTATATGGCTATGAAGAAATAAACCTTGTGATTTGCAACACAACAGATGGAAACAGAAGGTATTATGGTGCATGAAATAATCTACACACAGAAAACACTAGTGCACTGTCTTTCCTATTTGGAAGCCGAAAAAAAAAAAATCCACTGGCTGTAGTCTAGTGGTAAGTAAAGGTTTAGAAGAGTGCATGAAGGTGGTGAGGAGGAAGAAAGAAAAGTGGGACGTGAGCCATGTATGCCATATTTAGGTGCTGAAATATCACACTGAGCTCTAATAATATGCACAATGTACTCATGTTAGTAAAAAATAAAATAAAGTAATTTTTACATTCCTTCAGCATAGCAAGAAAAGATTGTCAAGAAACAAAAATGCAATAGCGGAATAAAAATGAACATTGGAATCATAATAATAAGCAAGAGGCAGGAACTTGTGGAGAATTAATGTGAGGAGCTGGCAGATGAAAGGCAAGGGTAGGAGAACAAGATGCTAATTCCTCTGTATCTCTCATCAGCTCATGCATGTTCATGTGTGAGGGAAACAAAGTGACATTTTCGGGTAAAAGGAAGCAGACATATAAATGACAGATAATTGGGGTTACTAGAGAAGAGAACAGGACAGATGAGCAGAAGCAATAATCAAGGATATGACATAAAACATCTTGGCTGAATAAGGACTTCAATCCTCAATGTAGAGTTCTTCTCGTACAACCTAAAAATATAACCTATGTTCTGATCCAACTATTTAGATACTATTGATGTAGAAATACTGAGACAAACATCTAGGCTGAGAAAATGGCTATCTGTAAAATAAAAGAGAAAATGGCAATCAAATTCTATCTTTTTTTTTCCTTTTTTTTTTTTTGATGGTACTGGGATTGAACTCAGGATCCTGTGCTTGCCAGGCAGGCACTTTATTCTACCAAGCTATTTCCCCAGCCCCTCAAATTTTACCTTGTTCAATTTGAAATGCTGGAATGCAAGGGAACAAACATTTTCAAGGGGAAATGGCGTGACCCCCAAATGATTCACGGGGAAAAATAGTTTTTCATTTGTGAAGATACAGAAAGGCATATTCTGACATAGAAAGATTCCAAAGTTAGGATGGCTCTAGTTCTTTTCCAGAAAGTTATTTAGTTGAAGAAGAAACCAGCCAAAATTTCAATTCTATAAAAATACAAAGCCCATAAAATGAAGGAAGTTATGTATACAATGACTGAGTACACAACAAAATTCAAAGAAATCGAGAAATGCACATAAAAGCCATGATAAGTACAAATCAAAGCATAGTGGACCACAAGAAGAATTTTAGATAGAAATTATGCTAAAACATTACAATAAAAATTATTGACTAAAGTTTCAACGTTATCAGTAAAAATTCAGAAGTGAGTGGACCAGTGAATCATTAGAAATAAAAAGTTATCAACTTCACCTTTCATGTAGATGGCCAACACATACTTTTTAATTTTGACACAATTAAAAGATCATATTATGGGGCTATGGAGATAGTGCAGTAGAATAAGTGCTTTCCTGGGAAGTACAAGGGCCTGAGTTCAATCCCTGTGCGCACATGCGCATGCACACACACACACACACACACACACACACACACACAGAATATATGTTGGGTTTATATCAAATTAAAAAAGCTATATAGCCAAAGAAATAACAAAAGAGTGAAGAGACAACCTAGAGAATAGGAAAAAGATTTTGCCAGTTATGCCTCACACAGAGGACTAATATCTAGAATATATAAAGAACTCAAGGTCTGAGGAGAAAGCTTGGTGGTATAAATGCTTGCCCGGTAAATGCAGGGACCTGGGTTTGATCCCTGGTACCACATGGCATGCAGGTCCCAGAACTCCAGGCACACTGTGCTGACCACCCAAATCAGGCATGGTGGTGCATGCTTGTAATCCCAGTGCTGGGGATGCTGGGACAGGAGGATCACTCTGAATGAGAGCTGCATAATGAGACTCTGTATCAAATAAATAAAAAAAAAATTAAAAAGAACAAGGGGCTGGGGAGATAGCTCTGAGGCACAAGTGCCTGCTGGGCAAGTGCAAGGTCGTGAGTTCGAACCCTGGTCCCACAAAAAAAAAAAAAAAAAAAACTTAACACACTTAGCTTCCCCAAAACACTTAGGTCCCCCCAAACAAAAGACCCAATCAAAAAAATGGGCAACTGAAATGAGGAGATACTGCTCAGAGTAAGTACAAATGGCTAATAAATTAGTGAAAGACTGTGTAGCATGGCTGGCCACAGAGAAATATGCAAACTAAAATGACATTGATATACCATCTTATCCCATAAAGAATTATTATAATAAAAATTCTAATAATAACAAATACTGGTAAGGATGTGTAGACAAAGAGCTCTTCTACATTGTTTGGGGCAATGTAAGCTACTATGACAACTATGAAAATCAGTATGGAGAGTCCTATAAAAACTAAAAGTAAAAGGGCTGGAGAGATAGATCAGTGGCTTGAGTTCTTGCCTGGCAAGTGCAAGGACCTGAGTTCAATCCCTGGTACCAAAAACAAAACAAAACAGAACAAAACAAAAAATAGAAATTTTATTAACTCAGCTACACAGATACACCCTTCTAAGTATCTTCCCAAGAGAGTTAAAATTATGCTATATGGATCCATGTATGACCATGTTTATTGCAGTATAATTTGTAATTGCAATGTCTTGGAAACAACATATGCATATTTATATCAACAGTTGAATGGATAAAGAAACTTATACACAACAGAATACTACTCTGTCATAAAGAAAGATAAACTTGGGCATTTATAGACAAAGGTATACAATTTAAGATTATAATGTTAAGTGAAATAAGCCAGACTTGTAATCTTAAATGTCACATGGTTTCTCTTATATGAGAAACTCATTATATATACACTCATATCCATATGGTATAAAGAAAGAGCAGAGGATAGAAAATAGGAAGAGGGACGAAGTTCAAATTCTCTAATCTGCTGTTTGAAAAACATTTCAATATATATGTTAATTTGTTTCATTCATACTAGCTTCTTTTAGTTCACTGAAAAGAATGATTTTGCTATTAACTATTTCTTTTTTGTAGGAGAGAGTGTTTTGTTTTGGTTGGTGACTCATACTGAGTAATGGATTGGCCATTCTTTTAATATTATAGTATGCAGTGTATTAATTCTTCTTGTTCCTTAATTAATTTGTTTAGAAATTTTATTATTTCATAGAAAAGCATCTTCTTTCAAGTAAATTTGTGCATATTTTAATGTGTGTATGCATGTTTGAACTAATAGTGTCAACTAGTAGAATAAAAGCAAGAGTATATAGTTTTCAAATGAAGCAAAAAAAAACAAACAAAAAACAAAAACAAACAAACAAACAAAAAACAAAGTAAAAAACAAAAATAAAGAAAACCCTGGACCTGTACTACATGTGGGCCTGGAACCTATATTTATATTGCCTATACGAGTGTGCTGTTCTATACTTAGAAGTCAATATTCAAAACCAACTACTACTGGATATATTACTGGTCTGGTGAACAAATGAGAAACCACCTAGAAGAGGTATTTTTATAATTCAAGGCACAAACCACTTCCACTAAAGATGAACTCATAATGCAAAAATAAAATATAGGAAATGATAAGCTACAAGAGGATCTTATCCCCATGAGGGAGACAAAGTAGACATGACGCACAGAGGATGATGCCTTCCAAGAATTGAAAATAATAAAACAAACAGGGAGACTATAAAGTAAATAGACTTAGATAGATCAAAAGAAATTAAGAAGAAATATGAAGCACAGCAACAGTGCAGCATATGGTAGAGAAAGGAGAGGGGTTTGAAAAATACAACTGCAACTTCTAGATATGACAAACAGTCACTGAAAGTAAGAAAGTAAGTAAATACATAAGAAAAGAAGATAATGGAACACGTAGAAGTAAAAAGTACAATAGAGAAACTCAGGAAAAGGAGAAGCTAGTTCCTCTGTCTTTGTTGATTTCTGCTCGTCTTTTCTTCTTCCTCTTCCTCCTCCTCTTCCTGCTCCCTTCCTCTTCCTCCTTTTCCTCCTTCTCCTCCTCTTGCTCCTCCTCCTCTTCCTTCTCCTTCTTGTTCTTATATAGTTGGTATAGGGGTCTCCCTATGCAGCTCAGACTCACAGTGATCCTCCTCTTTTTAGCCTCCCCAGTGCTAGGATTACAGACATGTGCCACCATGCTTGGGCTGGGTGGATCAGCATGCTTGGGGATGGGGGTGGGGCAGCACAGCATGTAGTACCAAGAATCAAACCCCAGTCCCGGCACTTGCCTAAACAGGTTCTTAATCTAGTGAGCTATCTCATCAGCCATAGTTCCTGCCTTTGAAAACACCAATAAATCAAATTTCTGCCATAAAATTATTATGAAAAAAAAAAGAGTCGAAGAAACCACTTCAATACTACTACTTGAGACTGGCAGAGCAGATTTAATGCATGCACAAGCTGGCAAGCAATCACAGGCTGGCGAAGCCATGAAATACACTAAGTCATCTGGTGGAGGTGGCTGTGATCAAATGGCACAATACCAACTCATCAGTAGGCTCCAGCTTGTTTCAAAGAAGAAGTCCTATTTTGAGATCATTGTAGATTTGCACGCAGTTGTAACAAATCGCAGAGAGAAGCGTGGAAGCATCCTTCCCGGTTTTCCTCAATGTTAGATTTTGTAGAACATCAGTATAAAAATCAGGAAATTGACATTTATATATTCCACTGACGTCATTTAGATTCCTTTAAGTTTACATGCACGTGTGTGTGTGTGTGTGTGTGTGTGTGTGTGTGTGTGTATGTGTGTGTGTGTGTTTAGTTTTAGTTGTGGGTAGGTTTATCACATATATAGAGAGATCCACACAACAGTCACCACTGTCAAGATGCAAACAAAGCTTTGCCCTTTGTATGTCTCCTAACATACGACTCCAGTGTTGGGGTCCCTTTGTGTTTCCATGCTAAGTCTGGTTACCAACCCTCAAGTGATGTTAGTACAGTAATAAAGAAAACAGATGTCTGTCCATGAAAGACTCAACTCTGTCCAAGATCCACAGATATGGACCCCACTTTTCTTGCTCCCCTGATCGGACTTTTGCAAGACACCACAGGGAGTCAGTCAGCTTTACCTGCTGTGCCAGGCTCAGTGGGAAAGGGTGGTAGTCCTGCACCTG
Organism: Myocastor coypus; assembly: GCA_004027025.1. Lineage (NCBI taxonomy): Eukaryota > Metazoa > Chordata > Mammalia > Rodentia > Myocastoridae > Myocastor > Myocastor coypus. The sequence continues at coordinate 32,611 of PVJA010009253.1, read as the reverse complement.
CTGTCATGACTCCCATTCTTCTGCTCAAGTGGCTAGCAGCTGGATGTGCTTTCACTCTGAGGAACCACCAAGTGGGAAGTTTTACTCATCAGGTTTAGAAAGAAGGAATGAACAAATTATTATTATTTGATCCTATTGTCTAAAGAACGAGGCAAAATTAAGAAAGAATTCTGTTCAGATTCATCTGTACATTACACATGAATTGGGCCATTAAGAAGTTCTCATTCTCTCTCTCTCTCTCTCTCTCTCTCTCTCTCTCTCTCTCTCTCTCTCATTATGTGTCCTGGCAAGCACTTTCTTCACTTCTGTTCCAATCAAAGCTAAAAGGCTTTTTATTTAAATAAAATAGACTTCTAGGTATGATTTTTCTGTTTAATGAAAGTGTTTCATTATTTAAAATACTTTGGAAACGTTTTCCCCCCACTTGTCACAATTTCACAAAAATCCGTAGGCAAACAGACACCAGAAGTGCTGACACCAGTGTTCCACAGTATAGGTTTTAGAAATGTAATACAATTGGAACAATAATAAAAAGTCATAACGCTGTGCTGGAAGCAATGCTGGGGATGCTATTTGGTCTTAGCCACTTAGTGATCAAGCTATGCAGTAAGGGAATAAGGTAAGGGGCATGTCCGGTAACTCAGAAATATTCTGCTCAACCAAAGGACAAAGGATATAATTCTGGGCTTTGAAAGTGTTTTAGCTCACTGGAAACAAGCTCTTTTTGTAACATTCAAATCTATTGTTTAATTTTTTTCATATTCATTATTCATTTGGGCTTCCAGAGAAACTTGTGTTTGAAAATAATTAACTTCAAAAGTGATGCACTTAGACCAGCACAAAATACTCTGTATATGCACAACAAAGTATGTTCCTGAAGCATTTAACAAACTGATGATAAAATATGGTATAGATATTGGTTTGTTGTGTAGATATTGGTTTTCAAGGGATGAGTTCCTAGTACCATTTATCTGAAGAGAATAGAGTATGTTAAAGGAAGAAGAGTGGGGCCACTGAATATTGGGAAGATTAGTATCATTGTGAGTTTACTTGATATTACCAGTAAGAAATTCCATACACAGCTGTGACTTAAATAGAATATGCAACATCACTTAAAAGAACATGTCTTAGAAGTTGAGCTACTTAAGCAAAAAATAATAAAGTAAATTGAAATATTTTGATGTTTTTGCAAGCATGAAGGAGTAATACGGGGTGATATTTTATGTGAAAGGAAGAGGAAGGGTATGATTACAAACAAATGAACTGATTGAGGCTGCAGGCACAAGAAGCTGCAGATGAGTCCTGAGGTCAGCGATCAACAGAGCCACAGCCAGCATGAATAATACCAAGCATTGGAAGATCCATGTGTGTCTGTCCTACTCTAGTGTTTTTGCTTTAAAGGAAAACCTGAATTACAGATGAAGAATTTATCTTACAAAAGAGAGCCCAAGTGCCTAGCAACTTGGGTAATCTGCTTTGAAAATTCTGAGTGATTAAGTCTTTTCTTAGTCTACAATAGTTATGAGAATGATGTGTCTCATTTGGCATATCCATATATGCATATATCATATGTTGATTATCTGGAGTGTTTGAAGAGTTCAAGGTTGTGATTTCAAGTAGAAAATCTGAGGGATTCAAACAGTTCTTTCTGAAGACCAGGAAGTGGTCAAACATGTATAGATGTTGGACATAAATAGACCAGAGTGAGAAACACTACAATCATTTCCTGACAGTGGGACTTTGGATGAATCATTTAACCTCTCTGAACCAGTTTCTGTAAATGAGCATAGGAACCTCATTATCTTCATTTGTGCAAGTATATTTAGATGCTGAATTTGTGAAATGGAAAGCTTAAGGTTTGTGTATTTCTTTGCATGTAATGTTTATGCCAATGGAAAAAATAGCATATAGGGCTTATATCAATGATTTGTATAGTTCAGTATTGGAAGTAGAAGTGATTTTACTGATGTCCTAAATTCTTTTTTAAAAATTTTATTAGGGCCTGGCGGGATGGCTCAGTGGTCTAAAGCGCCTGCTTGGGGAAGCTTGGGCGGCTTCAGGGACCGCGGTTCGATCCCCGGCACCACATGCTGCACCAGCCCTGCCCTTGGGGTGGCTGAACCGGCTGAAAAAATGAGTGAATAAACAAGCAAAGATTCTGAAACAAGAATAAAAATAATAAATAAAATAAAATAAATTCTAAAAAAATTTATTAGTTTTAATAAGAAATAAGTAAAAATAAGAAAGTTTCAAAACATGGCAAGTCAGCCACAATAGCTAATACACTGTATTTGTCTTCATAGTAGTTGTTCAGAGTACATGATTGGAGACATGATACCTTTTCTAAACACCATGAGTACAAATATTTCTTCTCAGTGAACTAAGAGAAAGTAGTTACATGTATAGTCCAACACTCCATAATAGTAGTGAGTTATTAGCAGAATTGGCAATGCTGGAAGCTGTAGACTTCAACCTTTTAGAGCTCAGGATATTAATTTGGCTTTATTTTTTATACCTTGTACTTAAACTTATCTGCTGGATGGTTAAGGCCAAGTTAAAGCAAGACCTATATAACAAAACATGAAACTTTTGTGTCTGACAAGGTCAGTCAAATTCCCTCAGGATTTACCTTGAAACCATGTACAGCATTTTGTAGAGCTTTTGTCAGTGTCAGCCATCTGGATGAGTCACAGCCATCGCTTGACCAGTTTGCTCTCTGTGAGAGCCTGAGAGAATGTTTTTTTTCTAGGTGTCTCTCCTTAGGCACATTGTACATTGTCGATCCCTTTCCTCTGTAGACCCATAATCTCCTTGAACAGAAAACTTGGGATACCACTGAATTGTGGGATGTTATAGTACAGGATCTCTTATGTCCTGAGTCCTCACTGACCTAGCAGGGCTGAAATTCTTGAGATCCTTAAAACTCAATGAGTTAAAAACTAGATGAGAACACAGATGACAAAACAAGATAGCAAACTAGTAACAGTAGAATCCTATGTGGCAAGTAGTCAATAAAAAATAATCTTTTAAATTTTATAAATAATGACACCAAGAAAGACATTCCTGTGTACCTTTATTCCCATATGAGGGCCCCATATCACATACATATGGGAATAAGTAATAGTAAATGATTGAAAATCAGTATTCTTAATGGCAAATGAAGTCAGGTACCATATCTGTGTTGTCTATCAAAATTCTGCATCTTCAGGATCTTGTAATTTCTCAGCAAACATTCCCATGTTTGGCAGGTGCATAAGGCTCTGCCGCATTAGTGCCATATCATGCTGATAAGCATAGCAAGGACCTGTCTGTTTTTCAGGTCTCTTCGCTCATCTTATAGTTCTTATAGTGAGAGAAGCATGAGCTCTATTTTCTGCTTCATTTCTATTGGCCATGACAAGAAAGGGGAGGTTGATAAGTCACATTTGCCTGACATTCCTTTTGTTTCTTTAGATGGACTTCTGGAGATTTTAGTTACACTTAGATCCAGTATATTTCTCTCAGAGAAAAAGTTGTTGGCTCCAATGCAACTCTTTCTTGAACTGGACATGATTTGGGGTTTCTTACTGCATCCAAGCTATGCACACACTAAAAACGATCCAATCAGCATTTTGTGTTGTATATTTACCACGAACTTTTATCCCACATTCTCCTAGAAAGATGCAATATGGAAGAGAAAAGGCCTTCATTCCTCACATGGAAAATACAGGCAGATCTTATTTTCTATCATTCATCAAAGTTGTAATAAGATAAAGGCATGCAAAGTAGTTACAAAGTAATACTGAGTTAAACAGGAAAAATTCAATTTTGATAGGTTTTACAATCTCCAGCCTGACAGGCAACTTTGTCTTTCATTGATAGGTAGAAGAGAAAATGAAATGATAAATCTCACCTGGAAGAAAGACATGGTTTGGGAATTACAAGACCTGAGTTTTCATCCTGGTTTAACTGCTAAATTATCTCACACAATTTCCTTCACCTCTATGGACTTTTAATTAAGGGGCTAAATTAGACAAATGCTTCTCAAACTTTAATTTGTATGTCTGAGGTACTTTATAATGAAGATTCTGATTCAGTGGATCTGGAGTGTTGCCTAAGAGCTTGTTTTTGTATCAATCCCTAGGTGATAATTCATTAATCACTCTTTGAGTAACAAGGGATTAAAAGATACCTTAAGAGAACCTCTGGTAATACATACAGTATTTTTTTCCATGAAAGGTCCAAGAGCAGCTCATAAAATAGAAAAGTTTTTGTTTTGCTTTTAGGAAATGTATGAGGTAGTTCAGCTAGGTATTACCAAAAAACAAAATATAAGTAACCAAAGATGGCTTTAAATTAGGGAAAAACTAATGAAAAAATTAAGAACTAATAAAGCAATGTATCAATGTCAGGATTCAACTTGATAGTTTCTCAGTTAAATTCCAAGAGCTGATGGCTAAATGTCAGTCTATTTTATTTTACAGAGTGGATCCCAAATTCTTGTGCTGAATACATTCACCAGTGAGCAAAATAAATATCGATGACTTGATTCCACACATTGGATATAGTATTTAATGGCTTTAGCTTAGGGCCAGAGATGGTTAATCTTTTATGAGTTCAATACTGACAAGTGGCCAGAAAGAGAGAGTCTGACTCTACTTCTGATTGAAAAGATCTTTCCAGCCTTCTTTCCAGTCTCTCAAAAATCCCAAGAGCTTCTCATCACGATGAAAGTATGCAAGTAACAAGGGCATAACAGTTATAGGAAATCACCTCTGAAAGTTCCCCTTGTGGGTTATCAAATTTTGAGGTTCCCCAATAGCTGCAATGAGGGGTCTAGACTGTGGTTTTCACTGTCCTTGTCTATGAGATACAACAGAAAAAAAGGTTAATTCCTGGCTGTACTATGTATTAATTATATATAACATATATACTATATTATATATATTAATTGTTATAACATCTCTACATCAAGCCATGAATTATTCATTAATTGTCTTTTGATAACTGGACTTCTATGTTGTCCAGACTAGTCTTGAACTCAATATGTGGCCCAAGCTTTCCTCAAACTGATGGCAATCCCCCTGCCTCATCCAACCAACTGCTGGGCCTATAGGTATGTGCCACAACACCTAGGTTTATTTATAAATTCTTGCATACAAGCTGTCCTCAGACATCTATCTTATAGGTTCTGCAGGTCAGAAGTCTGACTGAAGCTTAGACACCTCTAGATTAAGGTCTTTCAAGGGGCTGTACTCAAACTGTCAGCTGTGACAATCATCTTGTCTGAAGATTCAACTCAGAAACTCTGATTCCAAGTTCATACCTGTGAGTTTTGGCAGATTATTTTCTTATGGGATATTAGATAATTGGCACCTGTTCCTTGTTGCTATCTTATTGGTTGAACATCTTTCTCAGTTTTTTGACAACTGGGGCGTCTCTATGTGACAACTCTTAGGGCAGCTGACTTCCTACAAAACAAGGGAGAGAAGCCAAGATGGAAGCCAATCTTTTTATAACCTAATTTTGAAAGCGACATCTTATCTTTTTATCCTATTCTTTCATTAGAAGGTAGTTGCTAGATCTAATCTGCCCTCACAGGAAGGGGATTATACAAGGCTATGGAATAAGAGTTAGAGATCATTGGGGCATCTCAGAGTCTGCCAATAACAAAATATTATGCCACAATGTTTTTATGAAAACTCAAAGAGAGAGATAAAGTAGTGAAGAAACACAAGCTTTACAGAAATACACACATGTGACAGTACATTATAATAATTCATTCCAAAGGGTCTAATCAAAATCTCCTAGATAATGCTGTTCAGCTTTGCCAAGTATTCTAAGCCATTCATTTAATGAAAACTTTTTAATTCATGAAAGGTTCTAAACTACCCTCTTTACACTTCTCTAGAGTTTTCAGCATCTGTATTTCAAAGAAAATAAATGATTTAATTTTCCTTATGACATGAATTGCCATAGACAGCAATCTTTAATCATTAAAGAGTTAACAATGCCCTTTGAATGGCTTTAATCAGATAAAAATTAATTCCTTAAGTAAATGAATTGGCCACATAATTGACAGTCGATTCCAGTAATAAAACACTAATTAAGTGGTTCTGTTAAGTAAAAAGTATAATGTGATGGATTTGTGAAACAATGGCCTAGCTAATAAATTTTCATGCTAAATAAATGTCTTGGAATGGTGACTAGATGCTCACCACATCTAGGATCAGATGAGAAAGATGCTTTTAGAAAACAATGACAGCAGTGGCTATGCCAACTAACAGCCTTGATGGTATTACCCTGGGCACTGTGCCAAGCAAGGCCAAGTGAATGAGTTTAAAGAAGGTAAATGTATTAGGTTTCAGAAGGATAAGGAAATTATCATGATCATAGCATAGTGACTTACTAAAAGAGGGCTTGAATAGTCCACTGCTGCCAAACTGGAAGAAAGTCAGGACTCAACAGGCAAGAGAAGAGAGGATTCAGTGCCAGATCTTCCTGCACTAAGAAAGATTAGAGCTAACACTATGAGAGCTCCCAAAATCTGTGGCTCAAAGCAAGATTCTTGTAGATGGATGTGTATTTTACTCTGAATAAGGACATACAAGATGAGTGGACTTGCTTTGTGTCCCAGAAGGTTTAGATGCCAGTTGGATTGAGCCTCTATAGCTACAGAGTCTGTCATTCATTAGAAGCATCTTGGACTCATCCTATTAACAATGATGCCTTCTTGAAAGACTCAGAGAAGTCCGTACTTCTCATGGGCTCCACAGGTTTGGATTTCTAAGTCCTGGCTAGTCAATAATAGTGAGTCCTTTTCATCAATTAAACCTTTGTCCCTGGATCTCTGTGGCTGGGACTGGGTCTTGGATTTTTGGCTTTTCATCCAACATATCGGGCAAACTCTTCCTCAGGAGCCTTCAGCAATATGCTCTTTCTTAACATGGCTTGTATCCCATCCCTTTTAGAAATCTTTAAGTTTTATGTTCTGCAAAGCTGAAATTTTCCCCTAACTATGATGCATATTTCTCCTCAATCTGCCCCTTTATTCCAGAATACTTACTACTTTCCATCAGATCACATAATTTACTAATATTTTAATACCTATTGCTTATTTTTTCATCCCTCTTTGCACTTCCCATTACCACTAAAATGTGAGCTATAGAGGGAGAATATGTAAAATTTTGCTTTTCACAGATATAACACAAGAGGTATAGCACATGCTAGATGCTCAAGAAGGCTTGTTGAATGAATGAATGAGTGAGCTTAGTCTTCGGTTCATGAGAGACTTTAGAATGACCCAAAGGAGGTAAAATTGGAGACAGAGAAGCTGTGATTCAGGAAGATTAAAAGTTAGAATCTTAGGGCTCACCAAATAGCTCAGCAAATTAAAGCACCTGCAAACAGGCACAGGGGCTGGGGGTTTGATCTCCAGGCCTGCCATGCTGGACCCAAGCCACACTGAGATGGACATTGAGACTGGGCATATTGGTGCATGCCTGTAATCCCAGCACTTGGGAGGCTGTAAACAGGAGAATCACTGTGAGTCCAATCTAGTAGCGAAACCCTGAACAGCCTATAGAACCTTCCCTAAAAAAATACAGAAAAAGAAATAAAAGTTAGAAGCTCACATGCCTTTAGAGGAGATTGAGGAGGTCTCAAGGTGAGGGGCAGCAGGTCCACTTTGTGGACCTGAAGAGTAATCCCAAAGATATGACATGCCTAATGATCAGGATAAAGATATTAGGATTAGAACCACAAGATGGAGCTGCAAAGTGAGCCCTCTGTATTTCTTCCTGGATAGTGCAATGGTTTTCATTTTTCCACATGGGATTGTAATTTAAGAGAAAAATCTCCCTGTGTACTTGCCCTTATTTTTCCAGTGGCACATTAAACAAATTGATTGACTACTGAGTAGCTAAAAGGAACTACTAGGCCCCATCTTAAATACAATAGTAGCAAATGATTCATTCAACAAATACTGATCAATCATCTATCCTACGCCAGGCATAATCCTGACCTCCAAAAGATACAGTGATGCTCAAAACAAAAGTGGCCTTTACACTGGGATTTTACCATCTAGCAAAGGAGATAGACACTGTGAAAGATGCTTAAGGGACAGCGAGATAGCTCATCAGACTAAGCACCTGTTTAGGCAAGTGCAAGGACTGGGACACAATCCCTGGCACCACATGTTATGTTGGCCCTGCATACAGGTGTGGTAATCCAGCCACCAAGACGAGGTGTGGTGGGATTACAGGATTCAGCCTGTAATCCCAGTGCTGTGGAGGCTGAGACAGGAGGATCACTATGAGCAGTGCAGTGAGACCCTGTACCAAACACATTTTTTAAAAACTAGTTAAATCAATAAATATTTACATACATAGTATTTCTGATGTGTGGTAAAAGGAACAAGAACAGAATGCTATGAGAAAAAAAAGTGGCAGTTTTTTCAATTGGATATTTTATTTATTTATTTATTATTTTTATGCTTTTTTTGAGACAAGGTCTCACTATGCAGTTCAGGCTGGCCTTGAGCTCACTTTTGTAGCCCAGGCTGGTCTCAAACTTGGACTGATCCTCCTGCCTTAGCCTCTCAAGTGCTGGGATCACACATGTGTGCCACCACACCCAGGTTCAATTGGATATTTAGAACTATACTGAGAAAGCAGATAGTGGCCAGAAATAAGAACAAATACATGGACAGAAGTGAAATCCTGCTGGCCTCTGTGGGCCGAGAGGTACATTTTTAACTTCATTCTGTAGGCAGTGAGGAGCCAGTAACAGTTTTTTGATTGGGCATTGACAGGTTGAGAGATGCATTTTTAAATTACAGAACAGGCTCAGCAAGTAGTTGTTTTATAAGCAAAGCATAACAATGACATTGAGTTATTAGGTAAACCTCAATTTGGAAGGAGAGTGACAGGGCCGAATGAGAAGAGTTACAGAGTAAATGCCTAGGGACCAGATTTGCAAGTGGATATATCTGACAGAACACAGCTGGCTGAAGACGTGGTAGGTGACCACTTGGGTTTCCACTGCAGTAGAAACAGAAGTGACTCTGCTATCTGGGAATGACTCTTACTTTCTGAGCCTCTGTCACATCTGTAGATCAGAGGGAATTTCATCTAGCTTAGATCAAAGACACTGCAGATGAAAAGGGGTTTTCACCTTGGAAAACCCAAATTGGTCCAATGAAAGACTAACTGAATAATGACCCTCATTTCAAAATCAAACATGTTCAAATATTTCAACCCTCAAAATATGGACTGATCAAGAAACTATGAAGCAGCTCAGGAGATCTGATCAATACTCTGACTTAAAAATAGTTCCAAGAATGAAAAACTGTAGAGTACACGCTCTCTACCACCATCTTATTTCAAGGAATCAGCAACATCAGTTGGATTCTGTGATGCAAACATGTGTGCATGTGTGTAGATTTGGAAGTGTATGTGTGGAATAAAATTTCCATATGCACCAGTATCCTGCACTGAGTCATTTTCCTACAAGTCTGGTACATGCAGACACAATACTTATTTTATTTTGTCAAGTTCACTTCAATAAATTGTCTCAATATCATCAGGATGATCTTTCTCAGTTAAATGCAAACCTTCCTCTCTACTTAAAAATCTGTGTTAGCTACTTATGGCAAACAATACACTTCAACTTCTCTAGTATTGAGTATCTTTAAACATGGTCTCTTCAAGGGGATCTCCTACCACTTAACCCCATGGAACTATATTCCAAGTACAACAGGAAAGAGAAGCCATTCCTAATTACAAGTCCAAAGGAAGGAGCTTCCTGGGAAAAGTGTTAAAGGCTGTCTGACTTGAGAGAACCAGCAGTAAAGATAGAAATGCAAATATACTATTTATATCCTTCCTTTGTATTCTAAAGTTCTAAGGGAAAATTATCATTATTGATGTCTTTTGGATTCTGTACATGAAAGAATATATTTGTTAGGGTCTTTTTTTTTTTTTTTTTGTATTTTGTGCAGGGTCTCACTATGTAGCTCAAACTTGTGATCCTCCTGTCTTCAGACTCCTCAGCGCTGGGATTACAGGCATGAGCCACCATGTCCAGACTCAAGTATATTTCTATTTATAAGGCATTGTACAAGAAAGTAAAATCTCTTTCCATATTTGGAAAATCTTCAGAAATCCTGCTAAATGACATACTAGCAAAAGCAGAATTATCACTAATTGAAGTCAAAGCTGGTAATTTGGAAAACATTCCTATTTGTTCTTGACTACATTATCAGATAGATTGTCCCTATAAGTGTCTGCATATATATTTTCTCCAAGATGACTACCATCGACCATCAAATCTTTCTGTTCTGGTACACAAATTCTATTTCTCCTGTACAGAGATGGAGATTGCTCCACTTTGTCCTTCAATTTAGGCTGTTTTGTGGCTGCTTTTAATAATTAAGCAGAAGAAGCAGTGCTGGAAAGTTATGGACATAGTTTTCTGGAAGAGTGGCCCTCCTCCTGGTTTTCTTGAAACACTCTCTGGGGCAACCCAGGCATCTTGCAAGCCATCTGATGAATGTCAGTCTGCCATGCTACAGGGAAACCTAAGTTAGATGCTGAGCCAAAGAACGATTCCATCCTTTTCTACATGCTCTGGTCATTTTGGCTCAGGGCTCACACATACAGATAAAAGATCCATTTGAGCACTTCAATACTGCCAGATGCTACTTAAGGATGGAAAAGTAACAATAAAAACCCCTGAAGTCCCAGATATGTAGCCCCAGGGGAACTGTCCCAGCCATCTCCAGTCATTCAAGTTATCCTGGCCAAAGCTTCACACATTCAAATAGAAACAAGCTACTCACGTTACATACTGTCCAAACTCCTGTTGCACAGAATTGTGGGAAAAATACAGTGGTTTTTCTTTCATATTATTAAATTTTGAGGCCATGTATTATTACACTAAGACAAAGAGCAGCCACTTGTTTCTCCTTTTCCACTTTAACTGCAACCCCTCATCTTTTTTTTTGTTTTGTTTTTGTTTGTTTGTTTGTTTGTTTTTGTGGGACTGGGGTTCAAACTCACAACTTTGCACTTTCCAGTTGGGCACTTGTGCTATGGAGCTATCTCAGCTTCCCCGTTTATCTTTTAAAATCCAATTCAACTAAAATGATTCATTTGACCAACCTGGGGCAGCCCAAGGAAACTATCTTCATATCCTGCTGATATTCTATCATTTCATCTTGACCTCTTTTCACCTAGAATATCAACATGGTCCAGGGATCTTCCATTCAACCTAGAAAGTAGGTTTTAATATGTAGGGAAGAGACTGGGCATGGTGGTACACACCTATAACCCCAGCTCTTGGGAGGCTGTGAACAAGCAGATCACTATGAGTCTGATCTAGTAGTGAGACCCCGAACATCCTATAGACCCTCCCCCCCACAAAATACCTAGGGAAATATTTTGGTTCTCAAATAATGGTACAGTGAAGCCAGCTTTCCATGATGATACAGCTTGAAACAATATTGCAGGTTCCTATTGTCTTCCAGTACCTTTTTAGTTAAGGCAGTTTCCATGGCTCTTTTTTAGGCTATCCAGTCCATAGAATACCATGATCTGTTGTTACATCTGCTTCTTTTCTTTGCTAGTTTTCTTTCTTTCTTACACTGACAATGCCAGATAGTAACTTGTCTAAGACTTTGCCTGTACTTGTTTTGGTCTGAAGACCACCAGCTGATATCCTTTCCTGCTCGGATGATTGGAGGAGCAATTGCATCACATTCCTGAGCAGTGAGTGATCCACTTCCTGAGGCTCTTTTGAGCAGCAACTCCACATTTTGCAGAAGTGATATAAAGGAATTCCTTTATATTGCAATATAAAGAATGCCTTTGTATTGGTATCCTGGGAGTTAGTAGCAGGAAAGGAAGAGAGGATAGATGAGGCTGTCCCTGACTGAGAAAGGAACATCCTTTGATTCCTGTTTCTCTTGCGTCCAATTCTGGATGTTGAAAACTACACAAGTATGTGTGATGTTAGCTATATCAAAATTGCTAAATATTCCTTTACATTTTGTCTGTAGATACAGAATGTCTGTGCCTGAGTCCTATTGATCTATCCATCCATTCATCTACCTACCCTCCAAGCAGTGTCTTGAATAAAAATTATGCTATAGGCTGAGGATGCAGCATCAACAAAACATAAACGGTCCTTCCCTCTTGCAGCTTGACATATAGTAAAAGAGTGAGATATTAAACACCTTTGGAAATGGAGGTCAGTGCTGAGAGAAAAAGAAGGAACACAATTCTATGGGAGCACCTAAAAAAAAATAAATCAATCTAATAGGGAAAATGTCATTAAAGGAATAAACACAATAACTGAGTTCTAAGGGAGTTGGAGATCAACCTTTAGATCAACTGATGGCAAAGCATTTCTGTAGAGTCAGTAAGTAACTAATTTAGACACTGTGAGCTAGATGATCTCTGTTCCACTTAGCTGTACCAATGTAGCACAAAAGCAGCCACAGAAGTATGCAGACAATACACATGGCCATGTTCCAAAACAAGTTCATCATTGACATCAACAGATACAATGGGCCAAATTTGGCCTATGATTTATAGTTTGACAAGCTCTGTTCTAGTGAGAGCAACAGCACATCTAATGGTAGAAGGAGTGTGAAAAAGTATTGAGAGGAGGATATAGTTTGGTTGGAGTTCACAGAGAAAGGGATGTTCTGATGTGGGAGCCTGGAAGAGAGCTGATGAAAGGACAGGATTGGACTTTGGTCTTTAGCTTAAGATTTACCTTGAAATGCTCTGACTGTTATGAAAAAAGTGGATGAGAAAAATAATAAAATTGAATGTGATAATCATTGAGAAGCTGTGGATCTTATTGAGGTAACAGAGGAAGATGTCATGGACAAGGATGGAGGTAGCGACTATGGAGAAAAGCCCATGGGCTCTATTAAAGATGCACAGCAATCAAAACTTGGTGTTGAATTGGATGTAGAAGGTATGAGTGAGGAATATGTCATAATTGATCCATGTCTCTGTTGAGTATATCTTTGCTATTAAGGGGAACTGAAATGTTATTTCATTTCCAGCTTCTGTATGATTAGCTAGTCAACTCGGATGATTGGAAAGGTACATGGTTCATTGGCAGGACAGCCTCTCCCCACCAGATGCCATCTCTTGGCAGCCCCTGCATACACCTGCACTTCATATGCCACACCACATCTCTGTTTGTTTCCCATCACATGGGCCTTTTGTAGTAGAATTGTGATTTCCTGTTTGTATCACTGTCACTTTGTTAGATTTTTCCACTCTCTTGATATCTATTTGCTCTGGAGGATGGTATGGGTTTGAGATATATTTAGTATCTGCTAGTGTGGGCTGGTGTTGCCACCTAGCCAAGGGCACCCCACTGGGAGTGAGCCAGGGTCGAGTGACTGAATACCACGAATTCCTCCTTCCCAAATCAGTAGAGATCAAAGGAGAGATACTGTGGTAAACTGGAAGGAGTGTGCTCCTCCTTGCTCTTTGCTTTGGCCCCCATCCTCACATGCTATTTTTAAGCATGGTGACAATCAACTCTGTGGCTCTTTCAGTGACTTTCTAAGAGCAGCTGTCATTTCACAGGTGATCCCATAAGGAAGTCTTGGTTCAAAGTGTTGAACCTTTCACTGACTTGCTAAATGTCCCTGACCAATGTGTGTACCTTCTGTGGGGCCAGTTTTCATATTCATGGCAACATCTTTAATCAACTTGTGCATGAAAGCTGACACTCCTTTCTCTATGGAGGCCAAACTCTTCTGCTAAGCTCCAGGCTCCTAGATCCAACTGCCTACAGGGCATGACTCCGATGACTCAATAGTATCTCTAATCTAACTTCAAGGTCAAGCTCCCCCTCTCCAACTTCCTCTACTCATTATCTCAACATCATTGCCATCCATCCACAGTGAGTAGCAGCACAGAAGATGAGATTTCAGTCTAAGGCTGAAGTCTCTTTAGTAGTTAGAAGTTGGAAATAATGGAGGGACCAATAAAGAAGAATGAGAAGAAAAGGGCGAGAAGGAAAGTGAAATGTAAGGACAAAGAAAGTATTTTGAGAGCGAGCATTTGCTAATAGTCAAGCTATAAATCCTAGTTCAAATCTAGGCTTGCACTCTTGATAGATGTCCTTCCTCAATTTACTTAAATTCTGAGCCTCAGTTTCCTTAATCTGAATCATAAGCCGTTGAGAATATTAAGTGAAATGAGGCATGTAAAGTGCTTGGTCTAGTAATTACTCCCAAAACTGTTAGCTAGTAGTTATCTGTTTTTAACTTATTGAGTCTGTATCTCTGAATTCAGAAAAAAAGTCTCTAATGTTGGTTTATTCTGCTACCTAGCAACTACATATTTATACTTTCAGCACTTCTTTATTCCTGATTACTTTAACAAGCACTTTCTAACTGCCCTGTTATAATTCAGGACCACCTGTGAGGTGGAGAAAATAATTTATTTTCTTTTCAGGATACAGTGGCCCAGTATAAATTGTCAAAAGCAACTTCAGATTTGTAAAGATACTGAGAAGGGATGTGGGCCAATTTACAAGGAAGTGAAGGGCAACGACTCTTTATCATTTTCTCTACTTATCTGAAATGGAAAGATGAATCTCTCCAACTCAATGTGGAGGTGAGGCCAGATTTCAACAAAGCATCAGGGCATCCAGCACTAGATCACTCTAATTTTCAAACAGGTTAACCTTCTTGGAAAGTGAACTTCAGTTGGACACAGACAAAAGAGGGACTCTTTCCTAGCAGGGCCCAGATATAGTTGCAACCTTTTCTCTGGCCATCTGCTCTCAGCATAGCCCACCACGCTGCTTATACTTCCAAGATGTCATCTCTTCCCCTGGGACAAGTACTCTCTTTAAGTCTCCCTTAAAATAAAAATCCGTCTCCTTATATATTACCCTCTAACTCATATTAAGCAGAATAATTCCTTGCTGAATCTCTGGTAAATGTTCCTGGGGCACGATACATCACTTATCACATTTATTAAAACTATCACTTATCACATTTATTAAAACTAATCCATTTACAGGTCTCCTCATAAAGAAGAGTAATATCCTTCAAGGTAGAAACTGTGTCTTATTTATCTGTACAGTCCCTACAGTACTTCCTAGATAGCCAGTATTCAATGAATATTTAAAGGGATACCACAGCTACTCTTATAATCAAGAGATGAATTATAATTCAGTTGGAAAAGGTTCTATCTGTGGGGAACTAAGATTGCAGATCTATAAAAATTACTGGGAGATGTATTTCTATTGACCATATTGTATATGGAATAAGACTAGAACAGTCAAAGTTCCAAAGGTATATCTAGACCTGTGAGTGACTATGTCACTCTGAGCAAATTCTCTGGCACTTAATTTTTCATCTTTAAGAAGAAGAGATTGGGTCAGATTAAATATACAGTCATTTTAAATTTTGACTGTGTTTATTATATCTATTATATCCCTTCTATAATTTAATATCCTTCTTTAAAATTTGTCTTTGTTTAGCTCCTTAGCATTGGTAGTGAACCCTTTGTCTACTTTCGCAAGGCTATCTACATTTGCATTCTGCTCTTCTAAGGAGTAAACAATTCCAGTCAACTTTAGATAGCCACAAATTTAATAAGTGTGTCCTTTAATGTGTCAGTTAAGTGGATGATTGCAAGATATTCAATAATCCCTGTAAAATATTCAATAAAACTGGAGGTGGTAAGCATGTAACATTCAATTCTGACCCTAGATTCAATTTCATCCTGGAGGAACTAGAAAATGTAATTGCTCCCGTAAATTTTTGCCCTTTCCTTTTTTGGTCATCCTTCTGAAGGATGCTCTACTGCGCTCTTGGTTTCATTGCACGACTCATCACTGCATCTCCTTGTAAATTTCCACTCCTTACAGTCTGATTCTTAGCTTGTCCTTTGTTGAAGCAATATGAGAAAATCCCAGATAGTTGCAGGGACCCTTGTGTAGGCCTTATATCTAATGTCAGGCTTCTGCAGCCTCGAGTCCAGCACCACTAATGACAGTAGTGGATTTAGAACCTTCTTCTCCCAGAGTGCCCTTAGGTGGTGCTAGTGCTTGGCAACATCTACCTTGAGCAAATAAATAATGTGTACAGGCTTAAATTTCCTTATGTATTAAATAGGCACCATAACATCTCTCTTACAGAAGGCAATATAGAAGAATAGTATTGGCTAAGGGCTTAGACACCTTGGTTTGAGGTCAAGCTCCTCCATTCAAACTATGAAGCCTCAGTCAAGTTGTTTCCTATTTTTAAGCCTCAGTTTTCTCACCTTTAAATCATCAGGCATAATTACAACATTAATTTAATTCTTCCAACATGCCGAGTGAAGGGTGCATACAAAACACTCTATAGAAATGGGTATACTATTAATGTTTGGCTGGTGATGACTACTATTACAAATATTAATAATAATTACATTTTGAGACACCAAAGTGGAAGGATTAAATAGTGTGTATAGATAAAAATCAGAAATATTATCTCAGCAAACTTGGGTCTAACAAGAAGGAATGGTATCAATGCCTTGTTAAAGTATTCACTTGCACCTCCAAAGTCATCTTCACTGGAGGTGAATAAGGCATCCCTAGTTGAGCACCAGAACCAATGTCAAGCAGGCATGTAATAGACTTTTGGATAATAATTCAAATAAGTTTAGTGTGGCATGAATCCAGGTTGGGAAATCAGAGTGAGACTAACAGCTATTCTCTGAACTCCTAGAGTCCCAGTTTGGTGGAAAGGGTCATGGTTATTTTGAAAGCCACAAATTCTGTTGACACTGGCCAAATGGAACCAGAGGGGCCAATTGAGATTTGGATCCAATTAAAAAACAAAAATGTATTCCAGAGAAGGCAAATTGCTGATGTGCTTAGACAGAGAGAACAGCCAGAGTACACAGATGGCTTCAAGGAGTCAAATAGTTGGGGTGGAAGTGTGTGCTCCTGGAAGATAGACATTGGTAACATTGCCCTATGTGACACCAGAGGGCAGACAAAGGCGAGCATATGGTTACTGACCAATACAGCAAAGTATACCCAAAGAAAAAGCAGAACTGAATGAGTCAAAGTTACAAGGAATGTATCTCACCTTAATAGATGACAGAATTCACTATGAAGAAGAGTTGGAACCAGAAGTAGACAGAGAATTAGATCCTACTGTGAATTCCAGTTCATTCATTCATTTATTCATTCGTTCACTCATTCAACCACTCACTCATTTATTCATTCATTTGTTCATGCATTTGAACAAATAGTCAATGAACATCTGATGGACTTGAGAGGACAATGGTTGGAGCAGGTATTGAGCAGCAATCATGGAGGGTTCAGGAAGCTATGCTTAGGATAACATCAGGACAAAAACTCTATTTAACACCATGATAAAAGTTCTTCTGAGGAACAGAAGCATGAAGTGGGTACCAGAATGACAAATTCAGAGAAGGTTTACAACAAAGGTAGAGATTCTCAGCATCACACATCAGAAGGTCAAGAAAAGATTCAGGCTCATTTCTTTAGCTGGTGAACTATCTACTACCTGGGAGGAAGAAGAAACTTCCCAAGGAGCTTATCACAATCTCAGTCAACCCCCACTACATTTTTTAAAAATCAGCTCTGTTTTCCCGGTTTTACTTGCTTTTATTACATAACATGTTCCAAAAATAATTAAGCTACATTTTGCCTGGCGCTTCCTTCTGCCTGCCCCATCTCTGCTGAAGCATCCTGCAAAGCTTTAACTTTACACATACCTGACTCAACAGAAACTGGTTCATGAGATCTGTGTGCTGAAGGACAGGGAAGGTGCACTCTCCTCAGCAGCAGCAAATGCCTTCTCTAAGGATGGCGTGTTCTGCCTGCTAGGTATACTTTGAGTATACTTTGCTGTTGTGCTTAGGCAGATCACATCTGCCTAAGAGGCTTCCTTTTGTGGGTTGCTCTTACATAAAGTAGTAAAACAATCTCTCTCAATTGTCAGTTTTCCATAGGCAGGCGCCATTCATTTTCCATCTGAGCAGGGATTGATCTGCTATAGGAATGCCAGTGATCCACAGTCCTACTTTCTTAGGAGGGTCTTGGAGGGGCAATACCCTTATACCCTGCCTGTGGAAGTACCCTGTGAGCAGCTCAGATGAACAGAGGAAACAAAGAGGGACTGTCTTCCCCACCAACAGGGCTGTGTCATCTTGTTTTTCTTCACCAATCTCCATGGTGGAGTGATTGTTAAAGTTCAGAGGAGAGACCAGAGACTCCTGGCTTTGAAAGGTTATAATCTGTTTCATAATCCAAGTCTTTTTATTCCTCACACAACTTTAGGAATATCTTAGCCCATTGGTTAATTTAGGTATCCATTAGATCAGATAATAATTAGAGTTGTAGACTTATTGGGAGGTGGACTGAGGAGCTATATTTGAGGCTCTTATGACAGAGTCTGGTGCTTTAGGAGAATCTGATTGGATCCACAGCAGTGCCCAGCTCCAGGCCTCTGTATCAGACAGAGCTATGGTAACAGCTTCCGTCCATATGATAGAAAAGCCACTTGACCCATCGATGGGAGTTGGTGATCTCTCTTCCAGTCATCCTTGGACTCACTCAGTGAAACTCATGAGCACCAGTGTCTAGTCACTGCCCAGGAGAAGGAATACTGGCTTCAGGGTCATCTCACCCATCTCTTCTATTTCTTCTTTGGATGACTTTGGCCTTACTTGCTTCAGTTCTCTGAAATTCAGTTTCTTCATTATATGTTATTTTAAAATTTTTATCTATTTATGATAGGGTCTTGCTATGTACTTCAGGCTGACCTTGAACTCACTGTGTAGACCAGGCTGTCCTTGAACTATGGTGATCTTCTTGCCTCAGTCTCAGTGCTGCATTACAGGTGTGTGCCACCATTTAAAAATGGGTATAAAATTTAAATTATAGGATTCCTATAAAGTTTAAGAGTAAATTTATATAATGCACCAAATCTAGCACACAGTAGGTACCAATAAAATTTACCAATTATCTTCCCATTTAGGCTTTTGCTATTAGAAACATCAGAGCCAAATTGCAATTTAGAAGCTACCTGTCTGTATATTTTGATTCAATTAGTATATAATAAGATTATGCAGTAATATTTTAATGTGCCATTTTCTTTTTTTTTTTTTGTCTTTTTGAGACAAGGTCTCGCTATGCAGTTCAGGCTGGCCTTGAGCTCACCTTTGTAGTCCAGGCTGGTCTCGAACTCGCACCAATCCGCCTGCCTCAGCCTCCTGAGTGCTGGGATTACAGGCGTGCGCCACCACGCCCGGCTGCCATTTTCTTTTAAAATTTTAATGAGGAGCCTCAAAGTTTGGCTGTGGCGGCAAATGGGCTTGGGTGGCTCCTGGGTGGGCGGAGGCGGCCGGGACGGTTGCTCCTGGCTCCTTTAATGTCGGGGCCCGGCCCGGGGAGGATGGCGCCCTAGAGCCCGGGCTCGCTGGGGCTGGGCGGCGGGGCCAGGGCGGGCGCCGACCATGTCGGAGGGGACCCGCAGCCTGCTGCAGCGCTGGGGCGCCAGCTTCAGGAGAGGCGCCGACTTCGACTCCTGGGGCCAGCTGGTGGAGGTGATAGACGAGTATCAGATATTAGCAAGACATCTACAAAAAGAGGCCCAAGCGCGGCACAATAATTCTGAGTTCACAGAAGAACAAAAGAAAACCATAGGCAAAATTGCAACATGCTTGGAGTTGCGGAGTGCGGCTTTACAGTCTGCACAGTCCCAAGAAGAATTTAAGCTGGAAGACCTGAAAAAGCTAGAGCCAATTCTAAAGAATATTCTTACATATAATAAAGAATTTCCATTTGACGTTCAGCCTGTCCCTTTAAGAAGAATTTTAGCACCTGGTGAGGAGGAGAATTTGGAATTTGAAGAGGATGAGGAGGAGGGGGGTGCTAGAGCAGGGTCCCCGGATTCCTTCCCTGCTCGAGTGCCAGGTACGTTACTGCCAAGGTTGCCCTCCGAGCTGGGCATGACATTGCTCACCATCAGAATTGAGAAGGTTGGCCTGAAAGATGCCGAACAATGCATTGACCCCTACATTACAGTCAGCGTGAAGGATCTGAACGGCATAGATTTAACGCCTGTGCAGGACACTCCCATGGCTTCAAGAAAGGAAGACACGTATGTTCATTTCAATGTGGACATCGAGCTCTAGAAGCACGTGGAGAAGTTGACCAAAGGTGTGGCCATCTTCTTTGAATTCAAACACAAGCCCAAGAAGAAATTCACCAGCACCAAGTGCTTTGCTTTCATGGAGATGGACGAGATCAAGCCCGGGCCCATTGTCATAGAGCTCTACAAGAAACCCACTGACTTTAAAAGAAAAAAACTACAACTATTGACCAAGAAACCACTTTATCGTCATCTGCACCAAACTTTGCACCAGGACTGACAGAACCGAGGAGCCCGAGCTCCTGTGGATCTCACCAGCCAGTGGCAAGCACCACAGCTCTGTGGGGGCAGGAAGTGGGCACAGCTGCGCCACGGAACTGGAGTCTGGCGTGGGGCAGAGCAGAAGACTTCTTTGGACCTAGGCTTACTGTAGGTGTTGGGACATGATCTTCTCTGTTAACTGTGCAATTACTAGTCCATTTTCTAATTTACCTCTGACCTGCCCTGCTTCCTGGAACAGCGCTGCTATTCAGGCATGCTCCTCTTCAAACACCATGGGCAGGAAGGATGCGCTCGAGCTTCGAGCTTCTGCGACTGCTCCTTGCCCCGCGTGCCTGCCTGGTTGGAGCCGGCCTCAGATGGGTCGGCGGGCTGGGCTGGCAGCAGGCTGTGCAGCAGCCTTGTGCCCGCTGTGCTGCCTGCGTCTGTGGGGAAGGGGCAGCTGCTAGCCTCATCTGGCTGGGTGGACCTGCGGAGAGCAGCGGGCCTTGCCCGGATCAGTGTCCCCAGTGGGATGGTGTCCCTGGGAGGTGGCTGCAACTTTTTTCCCAGATAACCAGACTATTTTTTCTGAAAGTGTACATATTATAGTTGTATTCATTAGCTGTCTGATGTCACTTTGTCATTTTTTCTGATTAACATTGAAAGCATCTCAGAATAAACACACATTTTTAGATGGGTTAAAAAAATAAAATAAAATTCTAATGAGAAAGAAATAGCAATGAAACAGTTTCAAAACAGGTTAGTAGGACATTTATAATAATTAATATATTGCATATTGTCCTCTTTGTAGTAGTTATTCAGAGTATAAGATGCAGACTTGATTTCTTGTGTAAACACTATTAGTGCAAATCTTGTCCTTTTCTTGATCTTATTAGTTTTACTTTCCCAATTCTTATTTATTTACCTTATTTTTGTTTTATTACAAATGTTTTTATTGAGGAGTTCCTCAAACTCTTTGCAGAACTCAGTGGATAAGCTCTGATTTTGGCAAAAATGGGTCTTCAGGACCTGTCATATGCCTGGGTAAGCTGAGTCTTGAAGACTCTGAACTGCAGTTCTCTTAGCTATAAAATGAATATAATAATAAACCTAAAAGCTATCTTATCATAGTGGAATAAGAATCTATCCTGACTATTTTATAGAAGGACCTTAAAATTATGAAAACTTATAAATATAAACATTTATATTATGCATAAACTATGCTCAAAACATTTTAAGAACCCTTCTCTTTAATTGAGCCTTGGATTCATGCACAGGACCCGGCATGTACAGGATGCTAAGAAAACGGTCACAGAATTCCACCTCCAAGGTCTCTGCCATGCCTCTTCTTAGCAGAGGGCCTGAAAGCTCAGTATCTGCTGATCCTTAGAGATGAGTTGCCTTTGCCTATCAGGCACAGGGAGATTCAATGGAACAAAAACAGAAAAGTGAACAGAGTTAGCTAATGAGACACAAAGTATAAGTGCATCTGCCCAATGCAATACAAGAAGGGTAGAACACCAAGCCTTGGGGTCACAGGAATTCAACAGGAATTTTTTTGAGGCATTCTTGTCTAGTGTGAAAATGAACAAGGAGAAGATGACTTACAAATTCAAGAGATAAAGAAAATTTAAGTTTGGATATGCAAGCAGAGCACCATAAGAAAGACTCAGAAAACAATTCCAATGAGCAAAGTATCGCAGAAAAAATCACCAGTATGCAGGGCAGTAAGATCAAAGTCAGATTACTTAATACAAGCTGGTGTTTAAGTGGAAAACAATGTGCATTATTTATCCTTGAAATGTGACATGGACTCCTTTTCTTTGAATGCCAAAGCACTCTCCAGCAATAGTCCACATCTGACAAAGCCCAGTCACCCTAGAATCCCAGAGGTCATTGTTTCCATACAATAATGGAAGGCTTGATTGAATAGATGTCACTGAATTTCACAGTCACTTGGAATAGAAAACCCCAGAAAATAAACCTACACAGGAAGAGGCGGAATTTGAATTAGGCCAGGGCCCACCTGTTCAATAATGAAATAATTGGGTCCGGCAGGATGGCTCAGTGGTCTAAAGCGCCTGCTTGGGAAAGCTTGGGCGGCTTCAGGGACCGCGGTTCGATCCCCGGCACCACATGCTGCGCCAGCCCTGCCCTCAGGGCAGGCTGAGCCAGCCATAAAAATGAGTGAATAAACAAACAAAGGTTCTGAAACAAGAAAAAATAAATAAAAATCTAAAAAAAAAAAAAAAAGAAATAATTGCTCAAGGCACGTTCTGCTGTAATCTCTTCTGATGCGACAACTATTTGGGGGCCCTCCTTCTCTCAGTGCTGCCTCAACATTTGCACATAATCTCAGGGCCTCTTAAGGATGCCAGTTTGGAAGCCAGACAGTCATTCCTTAATGTCACAAAAATAGATTCAATTTTATATACATCAGGGTGATTTCAGAAGCAATTTCTACATCTTCACTGTAGGCATTACTTACATTTTTTCCCCCTTCAAATCTAATCCAAGTGGTTCCATAGGGTATTTTAAAAGGTATCTGATGCATTTTAGGGTATTAAAAAAAATCGCTAGAGTGTGTTTATAGCTGGAGCCTGAAGATAGCAGATACATAGAAAAAGCTTTAAAATATACTGTGACTTAAATAAATGCAACATTTTATAATAACCAAGTATAGTAAATCAAATGAAATTTCTGTGTCTTTTACAAAGCAGTATTAAAATGAATGCATATGCAAATGTGTTTATATGAATCTGTATTTATACACAGATATGTACACATGTATCCATGTGTTTATATATTTTTATATACATATGCCCATGTATTTTATACATATGCACACATGCAATCATTTGTATCTGGCTTTTAAATATCTAATTGCATTCCACTAGATATTACTCCTCTTCCTTTTTGGCTAGCAAATATCAGTGCTGGTCATTTTCATCTTAAGGCTCTATATTTTGGGCTCTGATGAAAAATGCAGTGACATTTCCCTTCGGAGACTAAGAAATCAGAGACTAAGAAATCAGGTTGTTGTCATGTGTGACCAGAGGCTTGAGACCAAACACCTGTAATTTTAGGGTCATAATGGTTGCCATGCATCTTTAACTATATAACTTTTGGGCATTCAGTGTTCTTCCAAGAGAAAGTAACAAAGAGAAAAAGTATTTCTGGAGGCTGGCCTGGGTAGGAAAGGTGTGGCACACATAGGTACTGCTTGGCTAGTGTTTTTAATCAGCTCTTCTTACAGATGAGCTTTGCTACCCAGCAACCCGGGCAGGAGAGTCAGTGGATGTGCAGGGCAGCCAGAGGCTCTGAGGGCTCAGGATGGCTCTTTGCTCCAAGACTAAACAGGCCCCTTTGCCAAGTCCCTTCTCTGTCTGGAGCACAGAAACATCCCCTTTCTTGGCTCTGGGGAATGCATGGATGCCATTGATTCAGCTATTGTGACAGAATCATTCAGAACAGAATGGTTACGTAGTCAAGTAGACCACAGATTTTTTTCTCTGCTCTCCAAGAAAAATAAGTCAAATATTCCCTCAAAAAACAATCCATAACCTTTATCTTTATCCCTTCGCTGTCTTCCTACCTGAGACTATCCACTAGAGCGTTTTTATATTGAGAACAGTTTATATAACCAATATATACATTTCCATATAATGAGAAAAGTTTTTATATGTTATTCTCATATTCAAAAGCAGCCAGATATGCTTCAACCTCAAAGAGTGTGTTTATGTAAAATTAAATGAATACTGGCAAGCAATTGCACTTTTTTTCCCTGTAAGTGGGAAATAGGTTAAAAGCCATTATTACCTCAATCATAAGAAGTGCTCAAACTTAGCAACAAAATAATGGCCAAAGCAGGTATTATGTGTCTATTGACATAGTGTAAAAGGAAGTGTACAATATTATCTTTGTGATATTTTTTTCAAAATGTTTAATCCGAACATAATCATGATGGAAAAAAAAAAAATCAGACAGATCTGGGTTGCGGACCATCCGATGGGATGACTGCCCCAGATAAAATGTCAGGGTCCTGGAAAAAAGGACAGTTCACATTTTTGGCTGTTCTGTATAAAAGGAAAGAAAAAGGGACATGAAAACCAAGTGTGAGCATCTTGCTTTGAATTGTGAATTACAATAAAGAAACTGGGGGGCTGCAGAGATGGCACAGTGGTCTAAGCACCCACCTAAGGAAGTGCCGGGACCTGGGTCAGATCTCCAGTACCACAGGCCGTGCCAGCCCCAACCCTGGGCACACTACACCGGCCACAAAGACTGGGCATGGTAGTGCATGCCTGTAATCTCAGAGCTGGGGAAGCTGAAACAGGAGGATCACTATGAGTCTAAGCTATGTAGTGAGACCCTGCACCAAACATATAAAATTAAAACAAAACAAAACTACAGAAATGTATGGGAGATATTAAAAGAATTGTGCGTTGGCCTGGAATATCAGAATGGAATGGCGACAGATTAAGTGGATCATAGATTTTTTACTTTTCTGCTCTCTAAGAAAAGTAAGTTAAATAAATGAAGGTTGCATTTCCTGGGTAAGATACTAAGCTTACTGTAGCTTTGTTGAAGAGTTGCCCTAGTTCTTCAGAAACACATGCTGACTTTTCTGGAGGTAGAATGTCAAGTGTCTGCAACTTAATTTCTAAGTGGTTCATAAAATTGTGTGTACAGTGAGAGAAAGAGGAAAAGTGTAAATGTTGCAAAAATGTTAACAGCTGGTGAACACAGGTAAAGGATATGTAAATATTCATTTTGCTTTTACTCAACTCTTTTAGAGGTTTGAACTAATCTCTCTTCCCACAGATAGTTCATGAACATTTGACAACAGTCTTTCTTAAATGCCTGTGTCCTTAGCCAGGGTGCCTGGAGGAGTTATCTGAAGGACTACAAAATCCTCAGTTCTCAGACCTTTCCCTATTTCACAACTCTGAGGAGATTTGAACTCTGTAGATAAGGGTGGGGCCCAGACTTACATATTTTGAAAACTTCCCAAATGGGTTCTGTGCTGCACATGAGATTTAGGAATCACAGGCCTGAGTTATTCTTAGATCCTGGAACCACCAGGAATGAGCTGTGTGTCTCTGTGAAGTTGAGCTAGACACACTTAGCTCTACACACCAGGAGGGCTAACGCTAAATATCTCACAGGACTATGGAAAGAATAGCATGAAAGACAGTGTCTGCCAGTATAGAAGGTGGCCAACAAATGTTTCCTGTCTTCCTTCATATCCTCATAGATCCATATCATCCTAGACGGACCATACTAGAGTAGTTTTTATAACATGCCATTTGTTCCATTTGCAAGTTACATAATGTATGAAGGAAACTTGAGTGTGAGCATATTCTCTTAGATTTCCTATATTCCCCAGTTTGGAAGCTGGAAAAGTTCTCTTGAGTCTGATTACTAAGTTAGTCTTATAGGTTAACAGTTTCTGAGCTCTCCTTTGGATGAAGTCTTAAGCCCTTATATTAGCTTGGGATCCTACACACGGTAGGTAGGATTTCAAGGCAGGCAGCATGGATCAAATGTCACTTGGAGTGTCAGCTGTGGCTTGGAGCTGGCCCAGGACTGGAAGGTATGGTTTTCAATCTGCACATGTAATTCATCAGCAACAAAACTTTGGAAAGGTTATTTCCCTGAGCCTCAGTTTCCTAAGCACTCAAAATGGAGATAATAATAATAATTCATGAGTCACCTATCTCCCATGATACACGTGGGACAGTTTCGCACAGGTGAGTCATACATTATTATTATCTCCATTTGAGTGCAGCATATTTTTCTCCTTAAGGGCATACTCCTCCTTTTAATAAAAATTGTTTAAACTCTATTATTAGTTTTAACCTATTTCTGTTTGATCCAAATACAGATAAAATGACTTGCTCTCATCCCCTCTGCTTGAACACCCCTTTTCACCTTTGGGTTGGTTGCTCCAAGGCTCAGCCAGGGAGAACCTGCATGCTAGACCATCCCATGGAAGCACCCCAACCCCTTACCTTCCAGCACCTGACCCCTGTGAGGGTTCCACAGCAGAGGTATCAAGGCCAAGCTGGACCAATGCTATCTCTTCCCCTTAGTTGACTCAACTTACTAAATCCATTCACATCCTGGGAGGTAGAGGAGAAGCCTTCATCATTGCGGCTGGAGCTGAGCTTGCTGGTGGGTTTGTCAGCTGAGGCCACAGGTCCCATCTCCCTTTGGGCTCCGCTCTGTGTCTCCTTCTGCTTCTTGGCCAGCTTCCTTTGGGACATGTGCAAGGGAAAAAAAAAAATCACAGTCAGATGGTGCCAGCTGCATTAAATCATTGAGAAGATAGATCACTTTCCTTCTAACTCCTCTTCCCCACACTATTAATTCTCTGGAAACAGCCAATGTGAGTCTTCCAATGTCAGGGTAGACTAAATCCAAATAGTCTTGAAACCATGAATGGGGCTCTTGCACTAGGAACTCTGAGACACATGGTGCCTCATTCCCAACAGTAGGGATAGTCTATACTTGAGATTAAAACAGGAAATTGATGAGATGTTGCCATTGTTTTCCCAGTTCTTGTTTCAAAGGAAGGAAGTTTGCAGGCTAGTCTTTCTGTTCTCATGTCTCTGAATACAACTGAAAACACAGGCTTGTCTTTATCAGAGACTGAGATAATGATATAATTTAGCAAATATTAGAATATTGAAGTAGGGCCTGGAGGTTAGTGTTGGGTGATGGTAGATGTTGGTTGGATAGCTCAGAAGGGAAAATCTAAAGCTGAACTTTATGTATAGATATTGTTGTGAAAATAATACATCCCTGGACCCAGATGGTCACTTATAACAGCAGTGCAGAGCAGTCATTCTCAAATTTTGATTTGAGGGGCTGGGGAGATAGCTCCGAGGCACAAGTGCCTGCTGGGCAAGTGCAAGGTCGTGAGTTCGAACCCTGGTCCCACAAAAAAAAAAAAAAATTTTTTTTTTGATCTGAATCATTTGAAAAGTTAAAAAAATCCACCCACATGATCAAGATTATGGAAGTAGGATAGGTAATTATGACACCAACCAGTGAGGTTTAAATGATCAGCTTTGGTGTCAGACAGATGTGGGTTCATGCCTCACTGCTGTTGACTGCCAGCTGTGTGACCTAGTGAAAAGTCATCAATTTCTGATTTTTCAAAAAATGTATTTGGTACAGGGTCTCACTAAACAGCTCAGATTCATTGTGATCCTCCTATTTTCAGCCTCCCCAGCACTGGGATTACAGGCATGTACTACCCTGCCAGGTCTCAAAGTCATTAATTTCTTTAAGTCCTCCTCAACTCTTCTTGCATACACTCTGGCAAATAATAGCACCAACTTCATAGTTTGTAAGGATTAAGGATAATATGTGAAGGCAGCGGCAAGAGTTCAATCCCTGGCATGCCATGCTGGCACTGCCCCCAGGCACACTAAGACAGTGATTCAGATGGGGTGTGGTAGTGTGCGCCTGTAATGCCAGCACTTGGGAGGTCGGAAACAGGAGGTTCACTGCAAGTCTGATCTATGTAGTGAGACCCTATAGTTCCTGTACCAAATGCATTTTTTCTTTTTTAAGAAAAGGTTAATATGTGAAATCCAGAGTACAGTGCCTGGCAAATAATAAACAGTCAACACATGTTGGTTACTATTCTTGTTATTATATCACTGCCAGATGATCCAACTGCCTTCTAATGTCTGAGTTCCTTCTTCAGCAGCCATAGAGTCTTGTCTCTCCCTGAATTATATTAAGGTACAGAGACTTTGATTGCTCTTCAGTGAATGAAAAGGTTAAAGAGTTCTTCATTTATGGATTTGAAACCTATTTCCCTAAAATTTTAACTCATAGATCTTAGATATTGTATTCAAGATATAATAATACGACTAAAATTTCTTGCCTATAACATGTATTCAAATATTTCTTAAAATGAAATGGGAGCCCTCTGGGTTTTCTCAATGTATATCCATCTAAATATACTCATTATTTTCCTATCACATGGAAATACAGGTTAAATATTATGTATCTTGAGGATTGTTCCATTCTTTACAGTTCCTGGTTTCGAATTCAATATTGGCTATTTCTAGCTTAACTTAGAAAGAATAGATGTCCCATGGAGGACATCAATGCAATTGAGGGAATAATTTTCCTAATTTGAACATAGCTAATCATAAGGTTGGCCATTCAAGAGGTAATAAACTTGTTGCCAGAGGAGTTATTTAAAGAAGGATAAAGCTAAACATAGAAGTATTTTAGAATTTGTCTATGACCAACTCAATTTTGATAAAATTGTCTTTAAAACATGAGTCCTCTGAGGTATAGACCTCACAGAAAGACCCTGGGAATGCTGAGACAGCAGTTGAGACTGGATGTGGTGGTGCGTGTCTGAAAGACAAATGGCAAACTCACAGGAGGATGATTTCAGTACTATTACAAAGGGAGTATTTATAAAAGGACTATTTATAAAGGGGGTATGATAGTGTAGTCCTGTAATCTTAGCACTCTGGGAGGCTGAGGCAAGAGGAGTATGAGTTTGAGCTCAGCCTGGGCAACATAGTTGAATCTTGTCGGAAAAAAAAATGTTTTTAAAGGGTGAGGGATGAGTTCATGGCAAAGGTTCTCTGCCCAGCATCATATATACCATACATACATACATACACACATACATACACACATACTTACATACATATACACACATATTCATAGGAAAGAAAAAGACTCATGGCCAAGGACTGAAGAGCACAGGGAAGCCCAAGGTATAATATAGTGATAGGGGAACTGTTTACCACTCATGAATCTAGAAAGACAGAGAAAGTGCTCATCAGAGACACAGGCCAGTGTTGTGACCGAGAGGTCACCTGGACAGAAGCAGTGACTTTCTCTTGTGCAGTCCAGGTGTAGCCATTCCCAGATGAGTTCGCAGAGAGGGTACCAGAGAACAAACTACCCTCATGATATCTTCCCCTGACCCTCTTCCCTGGAGTAGCTCTCATTAGCTGTTCTCAATTAAAATCTAGAGGTGGTAAAGGACTCCAGTGATGGACTTTTTAGACCATATGCTGTAAAAGCAAGAAACAGTAGAGAGAGGTAGTGCCAGCTTGGACCCAAGAATCCAGAAAAGGAAAAGACAAACTTGCATTCTGTATTTGAACATAATTTAAAGACAAATGCATCCTAAAATGGAATTCTTTTTTTTTTTTTCCTGAAAAATTGGCCTGGGGGAAGAAAGAAATTCAAAAGTAGGAACATATGTTTTGATGACAATGCTTTGGGGACTAGAATACTATTTGACTAGTAAAACTTGTCCAGAAAGATAGAAGAACAAGAAGCAAAACACTGGATCCGCAAAGCCCTTTCTCACTACCAATAGACCATTCCCAGGCAGGTAGAATGCCAATGAAAGAAAAATGAGTAGGTCTCCTGCTCATGACATTTCAAATTTTATTCTTCATTCATTATCAAAAAGGAGTATGTTTAAAAATGTATATGTGATCTTAATTATAAATTTGAAAAGATATACAGCAGATTCTTTGGCTCTCTCCAAGCTCACCTTGCCCCAGAAGCAAAGAAATGGAAACTTAAGAAGAGAATTAACTATAAAACTATAAATGCATATCTACCAGGAGCTTTGATATTTCTTTGGGGGAAGAACTTCTAAATAATCTCCTACTGTTCTGAGTAAAAGAACATGGACAAAGTTGTCTTGGGCAAAAATTGCTGGCTTTCAAAGGAATACTAAAAAAAGGCTCACTGCTTCTATGACGAATGCTCATTTATAGACATGTTTGGGTAGATTGGAATAGCTATAGTATAAAAATAAAAAACGGGGTCTCTCCAAAACATAGTTAAAAATTAGAGAGCTAAGTTGTAAATATCAGATATATAGTATCCTTAGTAGTCAGTTTTGTGTTACTATAGTGAAACACCTAAGCAACTAACTTATGAGGAGAAAATGCTTAGTTTGGCTTATGGTTCTAATAGTCTAGCCCTATATTTGATGCCCATATTAATTTGAGCCTCCAGAAAGGGAGGCCCATCATGTGACCCACGTGGTAGGATAGCTAATGAAACACAACTGGATGGGTCAAAGTCCTCAGATCCTCTTCGAGGATCCAGTAAGTCTCACCTCTTCAAGATTCACAGCATCTCCAAGAACTATTATTATGGGGACCAAGTCTTTTAACACATAGAGCTTTGCAAGGGGGTGGGGGGGGTCTCTCTCCTAAACCATACAACATCCTTAGCACTTAACCCATGGCTGACATATACTGCATGCTCATGTTGATGATGATATCATATAAGTGTTTTGGCAGTTGGTAAACACAGCTAGAAGGCAGAACAGGAGGAGATGAAGAAGGCAATAAAACACGGAACATATTTGGTGATCTATAATTTTCCAGAATTCAAAATTTAAGTATCAAAAATGGCCTTAGCATCCAAGGAAAATAGGCATTTATGCCATTACCAAAAAGTTTAACTTACTATCCCCCTTCTTCCTTGGGAGAGAGGAATATCTAAGCTTGTCAGGAGGGCATATAATACCTCAAACTATGTGCTAAGCTTCAGCTCAGTCTTCTCTTTCTCACATACCACCTCTTAGGAAACATCAACTGTCTTCTCCCATTCCACCCCCAATCTTTAGTGCTCTTTGCTCCTTAATATGTCTTCATTCTTCTTCACCAGCTACCTCCTCTCCATCCTTCAAAGTTCAGCATCATTCAAGTATGACATCTTCTTTGAAACTTCCCAGTGCTCCTCTAATAGGTTATAATTTCTCCTCCTCACTGACTCGCCCAGTCAACAAATATTTATTGAGCACGTGGGGTATCAGTCTCTGCTAGGTGTAAGAAGACCACACCTTCTTGACCTTCAAGGTCAAGAGGGCCGTCAAGAGGCTAACAACAAAGACAGACATTAAACAGGTACAAGCAGAGATTAAAATCACAAAGATGATGGATGCCAAGAAGAGTATTTGGTCTAAAAAAGAGAAGAATACCAGGAGACCAGTGAAAGCATAGGTATCCTGTCAGCTAAGCACTTCTCTGTTCTCTTTGAAGTGATTCAGTTCTCTCCCCCATTACAGCAAGGACCTCTTGGAGGAAGGGTTTCAGTTTTTTGGTTAGTGTCTGGCATGTAGTCAGTGCTCAATAAATCTGTTATACAAATTGATAAATAAAATTCCTGCACTCTTAAGTGTAGAAGATTATCACTCTACTTCAAACAGAAGTTATAACCACTGTAAAAGGAGATGAATACAAGAAAAGAATGAAAAGCCTACATAAAATCAGTTTATGGCCCAGACTATCTGTACCTAGGAATATTATTGGTTAACTCAACAGTTTCCTTCTTTGAATGTTTGCAGAATTAATGTAATGTTCACCAAAGTCAGAAACTCCACAACCCCTAAGCCCCACAGAATACCAATAGCTATAGAATACTGAAAGAAAAAACCTTTAAAAATAGTTGCATGACTTTTGGAATGGTCATAGAATTTGTGAAATCCTCAGAGCCTTCGCAGGGCTCAAGTACTTTCGACGTTCTGAACTTGGAATTATTTCTCTAGTTTTTCAGAGATTCTTACCATCTGGGTCACACAACTTCACCACCAGGGGGTACCAAAAGCTGGTAAAAAGAAAGCCTGCCTAAGCCTACTGATTTTTGTACAGGGACATTTCCAGAGCTCAAGCTTGTTTTAAGACATCGCAGACTGAAGTTTACTGCTTCTGACAGGTGGGCACGGCGTAACAGAGCCACGGCTCTTGGCATCTTTCTGTCCAGTGGATCGCTCTTGGGTCTATTTGCCCTTTGCTTGTTAGCTGAGCAAGGGGCAGGCAGCAGAAGACATGACCACGATGGACCCTAAGTCCTGTGATTTATTCTAAGCATCACTGTTTACAAGGGGCAGTGGCAGGTAGGATGTCTCAAGGGAGGAGCAGGGAGAGTTATGAGGGGCGCTGGAGTCATGTTACAAGAGGAGGCATGCCTGAAACAACCTGGGACATTCTGAACAGCAAAGAAGCACTCAGGAATGTCCTCTGCACATATGTGACAGCTGGGTCTATGTGGGCCTTGGGGGATGAATTCAGGAGCAGGCTGGCTTGACACAAGGGACAGATTTCCAGCAAAGTGGAACCACTTAGTTTTCTTTTGGTGCCTACCACTAGAATTGACATTTTCATTCTTTTTTTTTTTTTTTTTTTTTTTTTTTTT
>PVJA010009252.1:0-61400 GCA_004027025.1 Myocastor coypus | reverse complement strand
TTTATATTACATTCAGGCTCTCCGCCTTAGCTCCCACCCTAGGCTACACCCATAATCCCAGAAGTACTTCCACCCATAATCCCATCAGTACTAAAACCTATAATCCCAGGGATCATGGATCAAGTCTCAAACTCTAGAAGTCCCCGCCCAATGACTCCATGAGGCTTTGGGGGGACAACTAGACATAAACCATAACATATATCTTTTTGATTAGCCAGTTAGAACAAGATCTAATAGAATTCTAAAAGAAGGAGATTCTTTGGGCTATAAAGTGACTTGCCTCCATTCAGAATTATTTCAAGCTAAATTTATTCTCAAGTAGCTTAAAAAAGGAAATGTCAAGCTTCAATCAAGGCCCCTATCCAGTGTCTATATTTGTCATATGCTGGTTAATGTGTACATCTCAAATTTCCCCACAGCTATAATTAAGGACTAATATTTCTAAAAATTTGTAACCCCTTTGAAGTCTGATAGATTTGCCAGTCTTTTTTGTAAGAAAGGGTATACTTGACAAATATTAAGTTAGCATATGTAAGAATTGATTTTATTTTATTATGGCAATAAGCCACAGGCCATTAAGTAAGGCATAATTTGGGACCAAAAAGTATCTAGAGCCTTATGTAAAGATAGAATGCAATTTGAGAAGCAAATTTTGATTGATGAAATTTCAAGTCACTTTCATTCATATATCATTTGTAGACAAATGAAAATCTATCAGAACCAGCATTCCCCAAACCAATGTCCAGGCCTCTAAGGAAAACATCATAGGTCTTCAAAATGAAGAGAAAGAGCTAACACTGATAGCAAGTCTCAAGGAAGAAAAAGAACAGCTCCTTTCCAAAAAAGATTTGCTCATAAAAGCTTTAAAAGCCAAAAAAGGTACACAAAATTTGTTTGCAATTAACTAAGTCAGCATCTGATTTGGTATTATAAACTATTGACATATTTCCTCAATTATAACTAGCTTACATAGATAATATTTGATTGATGTTTGACTGAGATATAAAATAGTAGCATGTGAGACTTTTCTTAAGCACTTAATTATGGAAGATGTTGACTTCAATTCAAAATGTGATGGTGTCACACTTGCACTTACATGGTCATTTGCTCAATCTGAATATAACAACAATAATATATATACTCCATGACTACTCTTAAAAATGTTATTAATTGAAGATTCCCCAAATATCAGTTGATAAATTTGTACATTACCTGATGCTTTTTTTTTTTTTTTTTTTGGTGGTACTGGGGATTAAACTCAGAACCTCGAGCTTGCCAGTCAAGTGCTCATTCTACTGAGGTATCTCCCTGGCCCAACCTGAAGCCTTTATAGTTTTTCTTTTTGGAATTCAAACAGTTTTTCTTTTGGTATTAATTGTAGGAGTACAGACTTTGAAAAATTATAATTGTGATATAGTAAACTAATTGGGAAAAGTAAATATTTAATGGCATCCACTGTTGGATTTGTGTGTGTGTGTGTGTGTGTGTGTGTGTGTGTGTGAGTGTGAGTGGTAATGACGATCAAACTCAGGACCTTGCACTTGCCAGGCTACTGTTAGATTGTGATGACACCACATACATTGGCATACTAAATTGAGAAGTGTTTGCTAAACATTTTTGAAGAATGTATTTTGGATACGTGTGGTTCTGGGGATTAAATTCAAGGTCTAAAACATACTAGGCAAGTGCCCTACCACTGAGCTATGCTCCCAGTCCAATTAGGTATTTTTTAAAAAGTTTTGACTCCTTAACACTAGAATGCACTGAAACAGGAATGATGGAATCCATAATCCCAACACTCTGGGAAAGTGAGGCAGCAGGGTCATATGTTCAATTTGTCTCAGCAATGTAGAGGCATAGTGAGAGCCTATGTCAAAATAAAAATAGAAAGGGTTGAGGATGCTTGTAACTGAGTGTGAATGTCCTGAGTTCAATGCTCTGCAACACAAAAAAAAATTTCAAAAACACACACACACACACATACACACACTACACTACACTACACTACAATGTGTCTGGAATATTTTGGAAAAAATCTATCCTCCACTTTTGCTTTTTAGATGATGTTATTGGGATTTAACTAACTGTACAAAGTGGGGAGTCAACAACGATCTAGAAGGATGATAGAATTGCTGTGCTTTTTTCTGTGCTGGAAAAGAAGCACAATTAGAGTGGTGTTATTCTATACAGCTAGCTGTTTTCTACTGTAGCATAACACTATAGCCAATAAAGCATTTGTCAAGCACTATGTGAAAGATCCCATAGTGGACCTGAGAGGCACCAAGTGTGTGTGTGTGTGTGTGTGTGTGTGTGTGTGTGTGTGTGAGAGAGAGAGAGAGAGAGAGAGAGAGAGAGAGAGAGAGAGAGAGAACACCATTCTTATGGCTGGAAAGCTGTATTAGTCTGTCAGGAATTGGTTTTACATGTATCTGCCTTGAACCTATTTTCCCCCTGGAGATATTTCTTACCCATTTAATCTTCACATTTTTCAACTCTCCATCTGGTAGTTAACTGACTAATTGTCAGCTTATGGGGTCATCTAGCTGAACTGAGTGGGCATGGTTTTGGAAGATCTACTTAAGGAGGTTTGTTGTTCGCATAATACAAAAGGAGAGTGGGAGAGGGTAGGGTTTGACACTGATTGCCCTTGGAAGAGCTTTGTCCCCATAGCTTCACTGCTGATTTTCATCCAGCTGGTTTTTTTTGTTGTTGTTGTTGTTTTGTTTTCATCTTTGCTTTTACCTTCAGTGTTATCTCCTAGTTCTTAGATTCTCAGCTTCCAGTACCACCGTCCAGGCCACCAGAACAGATTCCTTAGCCTCCAGCAGTGACCTTTGGGCTTTGAGGGGGAGACCTTTCAGTCTTCTATTGCAGATTCTTCAGCTTCCTCAAAGGTTCTTCTATGGGACACTGGCCTAGGTTCTAGTCTGTGGCTGGCTTCTTTAGATGTCTAGTATGCAGACAGATCTCTTGTACTCTTCTGCATGTGGCTATGTCTGCAACTACTGTTAATTATAAATTTGTGTCCTGCATTAAATCGGTTTCACTTGCAAATACTGATACACTCCATAAACTCAGAACTGAATCACTCATATTGCTCAGTTTAACTCATTTGTAAGGTGGTAGCCAAAAACTATTATCTATTAGCATCTTTTTTCTCAGAGACAATAGAGTTGACTGTGCCATTGTAAATTGATAAAAATGATAGAATCCATTTTTCCTCATTTTTTAAGGAGTTGCAATACATTTAATAATTTTGCAGGGAAGAGATAACATTATGATTGCTATTTCTTAAACAAAGACAATCAAGAGCAAAATTGGAAGTGGTAGCCAAGTATGCATAAGTGGAGTCTAGCTCCTTCAGTGATCACACTTGAAAGGTCATTAAGGTTTTCTTGTCCCTGAGAACTACCACAGCTGAGGCCCGGCAGGGTGGCTCAGCGGTCTAAAGCCCCTGCTTGGGAAAGCTTGGGCGGCTTCAGGAACTGCGGTTCGATCCCCGGCACCACATGCTGCGCCAGCCCTGCTCTCTCGGGGTGGGCTGAGCCGGCCATAAAAATGGGTGAATAAACAAAGGTTCTGAAACAAGAAAAAAAAAAAATGAATAAAATTTTAAAAAATTAAAAAAAAAAAAAACTACCACAGCTTTTTAATATCTGAAAACTTCATGGCCATCCAATTGAAGTTTCTCTCTTAAAATACAGATCAAACACCCTGTAAAAGCAACACTTTGTTATCAGTCCTACTTTTGCAGAGTATTTTTGTGAAGTATGTTCCATTCCTTTTTGGAAGCAGCTTTTGATAGAGGATACTGGATACTGCAGAGACAGAGAGGAAAAGTGTGGGATTTTCAAGACACACTGGACACTGCTTGATTAGGATGTAGTTTGTCCCCCACAGTTCCATGTATTGGCAGACTGGTCTCCAGCATAGTGATATTACAATGCAGTGGGGCCTTTAAGGGTAGGCTGGGAGGTCATTAGGACACTGGAGTGCAGCCTGCAGGAAGAAATTAGATAGTTCTTGTGGATAGTTCTCCTGAGATTTAATGAAAGAGAAAGACTGACTTCTGGTCTCACCATGTGATCTCTCACTAGGTTTTCTCAGCTGGTTTGAAATTTCTCAAAATATATCTTTATAAAAATTCCAAGCATGAGTCACTCTTTCATAAGTGTGAACTCTGAAGTTTCTCTATTTGGGAGGAAAAAATAAATCCTCTGGAGTTATGATCATTAACACAAACAAGGTGGGCAATACAATGCTTGTTGGGCATCAAATTTGGGGCTGACACATATGCCTGCCCACTTCATGGTGTCTCTTACCTCACTTTCCTACCTAGAATGTGGATTGTAACTAAGCTACTTAAGCAGGTTAGTTTTTTGCAATATCCTAGATAAGGAGCAGGGAATACACTAGTATAGAATCTTTTCATTAGAGTTAGAAGAGATGTTCCACATCTAGCATGAGAGTTTTCATCTTAATTCATCACCGTTCTTAAATCCTTATGTAAGACCTGTCTTATCCACACAGGACTCCACAAGAATGAAGAGAGACAAGAGGACATTTTTATTTTATAGTAAGTTTTGTGTAAGCTTGGCTGTGGCTTTATTAGTCAAGTGGGAAAGAAGACTACACTCATAGTCCCCACTCGAAGCTACTTTAAATATTGGTTGGAGCTAGGTCACATGTTCTGATTTCCACTGAGTTTCCTGGTACCCATTCCCACTATCATTCTGCTACTAGGTTAAAGTTTCCTATGGGAGAGGGTGGCATATTGTTACTACATGGTCCATACTTTAGAGCCATCACTTGAATGAACTCCTTGGCTTCATCAATATTATCCTATATTTAAAACATTCAATTTACCTCAGTATCTGGAAATATTTTTATTACCACAATTTTACCTCATTTCTTCTGAATACTTTTTGATATTACAGTCTTCCCATGAAACATGCTTTTGAGTTTCTGATGAATTCTATAAATAACCAGACACAGCATGAGGCTGATAGTGAACATCTGGGCCCTCTGGAGCTAGCCTCAGGCCTTCAAACAGCTGGCTGCCATCAGTAAACACCAGCAGGTTAATGCACTGGAGCTGTGCACCAATTGAGGCTAGTCAGTACTTACACCTTGAAGGAGGGAGGAAAGGAGGACGGAGCTGTTCTCTACTTCTTCTGTGGTTCGGCTCTGCTTCCAAAGAAAACAGTTCCACAGGACCATAATGGGTGGGGCAGAAGCAGGGGAGGGGCTGATGTCACTTTGCAGTGTGGCTGCAGGGCTTCCCTCTCCTCCAAGCTCAGCTGTTGAAGCAAGGAAGTAACTTCAAAGCCACACCTGCTGCTGTTCCTGAAGGTGGGATGCCTATGATTCCCACGTCTAACTTTAAGGAGAATGTGGGGAAGAATTCATCCTCTCTCACTTGCCAAAATTTGCTGCTCACCAATCTATGAGATTTTAGTTATCACTGCCTGTCTCATGAATGTAACTAAAATAAATTATTTCACTGTGTAATTTATATTTCTTTATGCAATTTATTTTTACAAATCTTCTGAGACTGCCAATAATAACCTACCTAGACTGTGCCACATAGTGAACACTGAGTCATGGTCATTCCTGATTCAATGCTCTGTTCGTGAAAACATGCAGGAGTTCTTAGGATAGTTTAAGACTGTCCCCTCATTGTTCCACTACTCTTCTGCTTCTGTTCACAATCTTTTGATTCACTTTTTCATACAGTGAATTCATTCAGACTTATTTGTAAATTTAAAAAATATCATTCCATTTGTTCAACAATTCACCATGGACAAAATGCTGCATATATTTTTTGATGATATATTAAATTTTAAAAGTAAATGTAATTTCTCTGAATGATTGTATTTGCTCTAAAGTTTAATTTTATGTAAAGGTTATGTTCTTTAGTTTCACAATAATAAAAAGAAAATACTTGATTTTTAACTAACTCTTAAAACTAAGTATAGTTTTAATTAAAAAAAAAAAAAACTAGTTCAGTTATAGATAGTTGAACTTCCCTCCACCAGTAGTTCCAACCAGCTTTTATTTAAAAAACATAAAACAGAAAAATATTCCATTGTACAGTACTGAATGGTTTTTATACAGAAAGATTTTTAGATAAGCTTACTAAGATAAAAACAAATGTCGAAGAAAGCAGAGAGTAGCATTAAAAACTGACAATGACATGACTGAAAAGCAAGTCACCCACAGCTAGAGAGGAGTCCATCTGTCTTTTTTAATTTTTTTTTTTTTTTTTTTTTTTTTTGTATACAGGATTATGCTATACAGTTCATACTCATGATCTTCCTGTCTCAGGCTCTCTAGAGCTAGGATAACAGATGTGTACCATCACACCTGGTTCCAGGGCCAGCACACCATGCCTAGGTCCCAGGACCAGCATGGCATAGGGTACCAGGTATTCAATTAGGGACCTTGTGCTTGCCAGGCAGGCACTTATGCCACTGAGCTATCTCCCCAGCCCAAAGGTCTGTCTTATAGCCTGATCCTGTATGGCTTAACAAAGCCACATTTAGCAGAAAAGATAGGGATAAAAATCAAAACATAACAGAACTACAGAAAACACACCTTTCATCATAGAAAGCTTCTAAGGGTGGCACATGGGTGTGCTTCCAGATGGAGAAAATACAATGTACTGTACAAGCTCTGAAGAAAAGCACTGTTTTATTTACATTATTAATAAGAGGATGAAGTGTGGAAACTAGCTTGTTGCTGATATTGCACTTATCATAGAAACAATCTAGACAGAGGTTATTCCAATGGCTGGATTTCTATTTTTCAATTTTCCTAAACTATTTTAATTAAAGTGGCATAAATGCCTCAATTCTCACTTCCAAAGCTTTTGTATTTTTTTACTGATGGAATCATGAAGAAGTCAAAGGTCTTCAACAGGTAACTTCACATTTGGTTATACTCTTATCTCTATCTCTCCGGGATGTGCAGACTCTGTGTATTCAAAACTTTTGGGTCATTTGTACTTGTGTAACAAAGAACAGGGAGAAATGATTTTAAAATACAAAAACTAACACCAAAAAAAAAGGCAGGGGTAAGCCCCAAATAAAATGATTTTACACATACAGAAGTTAATTTAGTAGAAGGAAGTCGAAATTTGTTATGGTACTACTTCACAATTACTCTTTAAATTTTTTCCCTTAATTTTTGGTTTTTCAAACAAGGTCTCAATTGCCTTATAGTTCAGGTTGGACTTGAATTCAATATATAACCCAAGCTGATCTTAAATTGGTGAGCTTCCTGCCTCAGCCTCCCAAGCACTGACATTACAGGTCCCTGCTTGGTTCACCACCTCCAGCTAAAGTAATTACTAATGTCACTCAGTTCCTGAAGTTTCATTCCAATGAGAGCTGCACACTGTCGGCTTGGCTTTGTGGCTGTTGATAGTCATACTTCCTTGCTATGGAAAAAAAAAAAAAAGGAAGAGACAAAATTAATAAAACTACAAAATAACTACAAAATAATTATGAGCTAGCAGAACTGAATCACAGTGACAGTGACTCTCAGTAAATAATCAGTTAGAACTGGCTAGCTGCTTCTTGGAGGAAGTGAATTATATTTTATAGTCCTCTCATTTCTCAACACTGCTCAGATCCTTTATGTTTACTTTATTATTTTTTTGTAAACTTTAAAATACAGGAGAATCATGAATTAAGCTATTAATGTCTTATAATTTCCTTCTTACCTGCTGTTATTAACCTTAAGTTAAAAATGTTTTCATTCCTACTGTAAGAATTGTGATTACAATCCATAAGCCTAAGAAACTAATTGAACATAACCTGTCATAAATATATGCTGGAAAAAAAACAGATATGCAACTTCATCTTCTTTTTATACTTCTAAGGAATATTTATTGAAGAAAAACTACATTAACCTGAGCTAGAGAGAACATAGGACTAGAAATCATTATGAATGCCACTCAGTGCTTAGCTATAAAATATTTACCCTATTAAGTTTTTGATAATCAAGAGATTCTACTTGGTTATGCGACTCTGTGTAGATCCAGAGCTTACAACTTTAAGAAATTTGTTTGCTCTTTGGTTTTGAACTGGTTTCATTTAAGTGAAATAATACAATGTTTGTCCTTTTATGCCAGCTTGTTTCATTTGGCATAATGTCTTCAATCTTGACTGGTGTCCTGGTAGGTCAAAAATCTCCTTTCTCTTAAATGCTCGGTCACATTCTATTGTATATATGTACCACATTTTGTTGATACATTCATCTGCTAGGTTATTTCTGTCTTTGAGCTACTATGAGTAATGCAGCTAAATGAAGTTCTATGTCTTATTTTGCACTGGTAATACAAGTGTTGGTAAAAAATGCAGAAAAACCAAAAGTCAACTGAAGAGCATAACCTCCTTCCTATGTAGTACTGCTATAGTACCATCCCAGTTCTTTCCTACAAGGAACTGCTGTTATCAGTTTTTAGGACAAAATTTATGTTGAAGTTTTACCTGACTAAAACATATAGCTGGCCCTCTAACCAAATGTGAATTGAAAAATACCTAACAAAAACTGCTTCTGTACTGAACAGGTATATACTTTTCCTTATCATTACTGGCTAAACAACATAGTATAATAACTATTTATATTCCATTTATATTGTGTTAGGCATAATAAGTAACCTAGAAAAGATTTTAAATATGTTAGAATGTGCATAGGTAATATGCAAACATGCTATTTTATAAAAAAAGACTTCAGCATCCACAGAAAACTATATGTGGAGATATATATATATATATATATATATATATATATATATATATATATGTAAATTTTTTTTCTATTTTTCACCCAAAATTCTACTTGGCCTAAAATATACGGCAATAAAAATTTGGTGACCATCTTATTTTGCCTCTTTCTATGTGTGCAACATACTCATTTAAGCATGTACATGCTTACATTTTTACTATGAACATTCTTTAAAACTGCCCTGTAGGCTAGGTATGGTGACACACACCTATAATCCTAGCACTTGGGAGACTGAGGCAAGAGGATCGCTGCAAATCTGAGGCCAGCCTGGGTTACAAAGTGAGTCCAAGGCCAGCCTGAACTGCATAGTGATACTCTAAAATTAAACAAAAAAATTTACCTCTTTTTTTTTTTCTTTAGATCCCACATAGTTCCTATGAAACAATAGATGTCAAAAACCTGATGCAGATATTCCTGTGTCTTCCTCATGCTGCCACATTTTTATTATTTGTCAATATAGAAGGGGCGCTGCAGTCATTTCATTTTACAATGGCAGCAGCCTAGCATAAATTCTCCTTGCTTTTCACACAGAAGTATACATTATG
This sequence comes from Myocastor coypus, assembly GCA_004027025.1. Classification (NCBI taxonomy): domain Eukaryota; kingdom Metazoa; phylum Chordata; class Mammalia; order Rodentia; family Myocastoridae; genus Myocastor; species Myocastor coypus. The sequence goes on along the minus strand of PVJA010009252.1, from coordinate 52,062 downwards.
GAAATCACATCCCATTCTTTTATTGGTATAAAAGGCTCTGGCTTAGATGTACCATTCATTCTAGTCTCACACATTCTGAACTTTGTTTCTTCTTCACTGCCTATATGTGCATGATGCTCAGGACTATGGACAAAATGAGACAGAACTTTCTGGCCTGGCCCCTGATGTCACATGTCATACTCATGCATTCATTCCTACACTACTTTGATTTGCAGTCTTTTGGCCACTTTAATAGCATGCCACATGCAGGGTCATGCAAAGGAGGAAAAATTACAATAGGAAGAGATAGCAGTCTCAACTGATGGGGAAAACCCAATTTTTACATAATTTCCAAACATGCAATTAGAACAATACATTGTTAAGGTTCTTCTCAGGGTCTAGGAGAAGGTCTCATGTCAATAATATTTCATAGTAAATTTGCCTTTGCTGAAAAGCATCTAAAAAAAAGGTAGTAAAGTTTTATATAACCAACTATTTTTGATAACCTAACCCTTTTGCTAATTCAACTCAGTTCCAAAATATGTACTTAAACATGCTTATGTACATAGCTTAGCACAGACTGTACTTACAGATGGAATACATTTCCAGTTGTTGTCTTAAACGAATTTTGCTCATTGTGTCATAAAAGTTGGGTTCTGTCAAAGTTCCTTCTGTGGGTGGCACACTGAATATCCTCATAATTCTCCTTTTATTCCTAAAATACAAAAACAATATAAAACTCAGATTTGTCCTGGCAATCAGAAGCTAAATTAAAAGGACTTAAAATGACAAGTCCACTTTATGTTCTATTTTGTGGGATGCTTCCTCGGCTCACATGCTCTTTTACTTAAAGTATGAGGCTGAACATACATGGAAACAGGTTTGTAAGAGAAATGATGTGCTAAATCATCCATTTAGCAAAGCAAAGTAAGAGGCCTCCACTGTAACTTCTCTTAACCCCTAAAAAAGCCAGATACTGTATAGAAAAACGTACAATCAAAAATTCTCATTTAAAAAAAATTCTCATTTTTCCTCCCTCTCAAGTCACCCAGGTAAGGACAAATTTTTGATTTGGAGAATATGTCAAATATAAACAAACTTTAATTTTGGAAATTTATGAATAAAACTATTTCTTAAATGCAATAGCATGGCCTTAATGGGGACATCTTTTTAAAAATCAGAACAATGTGCTTCTGCTTTTAAAAGGAAAGTGGGGAGGAGGGAGTCTCTGCTTTTAGCTTCTCTGTGCATGCCAAACAGTGAGAATATGGATGCCTTCTCCCACCCACAGTCCACAGTCCCTGCGTACAAGCTCAGTGGCTCCAGGAGAGCCTTCTGGCCGAGAAGGGTGAGCTCTGATTGTTCCCAGGCAAAACACAAATTATTTCTGGATTACTGAACATTTTCAACTATTTAATGATATTTTTAACAAGATAGAGGACTTCCTGAAGCACATTGGCTATGAGAAGACCCAACTTGGCTCCATTAATAGTTTTTCTTCTATGAATTACACACCCCTCTTTAAAACTAAACACATATAGAATAAAGGAGCTAACAGGTATAAAAGAAGGCAGTTAAATGAAACTTCATTATCTTTGGCTGATGCAGAAAACAATGAGAAGTCACACCACATGGCACATCCAGGACACAGAGGTAAGCCCTTGTTCTCAAGATGCTGAAGTTTTATAAATAAGGAAAATACAAGTAACCAGATAGCAACAGTATTATTATAAGTGCTGCAACAACATCATGCACAAGAAACAAGGAAAAGTGTAAGGGCAAGGAGATTTACTGAATAAAGAGCAGTTAGTGTTTCTGCATTTCAGGGACTTGGGCTCACAATAAAATAAAAAAAAAAAAGAATCTGCTCCTCAGAGAATAGCAATGAATTCAGGTTGATGGTAAAACTGGTTACCTTAGAAGTCTCACAATAGGAGTGAAGCATATCTGGCCCAGGTGCTGGGAGCTATACTTACACCTGTACCTCCCTAAGGCCAAGATGCTTTAAACCCAACCCTCAGTCACTACCAGTACCTAGGACCAGAGTGGAAAGAGCACCTGTTACAGCAGAAATGAACATTCTGACAAAAATTATTTTTATGTATTCAACTCAGAAAAGTCCTATAAAACTCTTAAAATCCCAGGGTCATATCTATATTGCAACACTAACAGAGCTACCTTTTGGCATACATGAAGAGGCCAAAGCTAACAAGGATAACTATCAGGTAGACATTGGTGGCTTCATTCCAGGCTTCATGAACAGTGTAGTCAATAGAACCATCATCACCCATGACTCTGTAATGCCCAGACATGTGGCTGTAAGAGAGAAAAGGAGTATTAACAAACATATGGCCTTCTGGCTAATAGCCTGTCTGTTCTGTTTTGTCTTTGGTTTTGGTTGTTTCAGATAGGGTCTCACTAAGTTAGTTAGGCTAGTCTTGAACTCATTATTTAGCTCAGGCAAGCCTCCAACTCACGGTGACCCTCCTGCTTTAGCCTACTGAGTGCTGGGATTATAGGTGTACATTACCATGCCTGGCTTATTATGTTTTCAAATGGCCCACATGTCAAGATTGGCTTTATATTTCTAATCATATTAGAAATACTTATTTATATTCTTTGGTGCTGGGGTGGAACTCAGGGCCTTTGGTATACTAGGCTCACTTCACCACTGCTTTGCACTCCAAACCCCTAAATGGGCACATTTTAAGTGCTTCTGTCACATCCTTGGTTTCCCTCAGAGGACACAAAGCCTAAAATATTTTCAATCTGATCATTTAAGAAAAAGCTTACTAAAAACACGTTGACTGACCTCTGGCCTCAATAATTATAACACAAACACATTTCTTCTTACTTTTAACTTTGAAACAGTATAGCTCCCATAGAAAAGTCAAAATAAGCCCACCTATAAAACAGCTCAGGGGCTGGGGAGATGGCTCCGTGGCACAAGCGCCTGCCTGGCAAATGCAAGGTCGTGAGTTTGAACCCTGGTCCCGCAAAAAAAATAAAAAATAAAAAAATAAAACAGCTCAAAAAAATCAATCAAAATAAGGGATAAAAATATTAAAATGATGGACATTATAATGTCTATTAAAAGGACAGACATTACAAATTGTAACTATCATCCCAATGAAAGCAACAGAACACTTGAAAAGACAGACCAGACTTGAGCTGGCTATGACATTCAGAACACCATCACCCCAGGGACCACAGTCTGGAAAGGACAAGGTGGCCCTACCAGTGCTCTTCTACCAGCTCCGCCAAGACTGAGGCTGGAGTTGGAGCCAGATGTGGCCTGGGGTCAAATCTGGCTGACAGAAGTTATGGCCTAAAAAGTTCCATTTTGCTATTTATACAGCTGTGACTCTTTGAAAGAATGGAACATTTTCACAGAAAGAGCAGTAATACCAAGTGTTACCAAAGAACAAATAAAACAGGAATAATTGTTTCTTTGAGAAATTAATTGAATTTTGAGTTTTAAAAAATATTCCACCTTTACGTAGGACCTTATAAGTGAAAAAGATCGAGAAGTGTTGTTTTAGATACAACACTAAAAGGACAGAAATGGAAGTAATGATAGGTGGTAACTGTACTGTAGTTTCTAAGAATAAGATAGCCATTTTTTTAATACCAAGAAAAAGCATATCTAGAATGTACAAGCTGTTTTATAATTGTTTCTAGGCTGCACATCAACAATGAAGACAAAGCAGAAATTCCTCCACTGGAGTATTTTGCAGTCTACCCTATGAGCCATCCACATGTTCATTAATGTCAATTTAGCTTAGGAAGTTGGTAAGTCTGATTAAGGACATAGCTGCCTGCCCAGGAAGGACACTTTGGGACAGGCCTGCTCCTAAGCCAGGTGGCATGTTTTCCCCTTGCTGATATCTGAAGTCTTAGTCAGAGGTTTGGGGACACAATATTTATTCAGAATAAAGTGAATGCCCTGAACAGTCATTTAACTAAAACTAACACAGAGGGCAAGAGTAATTTCTCTAAAGCACCTATTGGTTTCTGATAAAAATAAAGATTAGCCTTATGAAAATTATCCAGGAAACAAAAATAATATAAGAATTTATAGGCATAAGATCAAAATATTACTTGTACATAGACTATACAATTTCTAGATATTAGAGACTGGCTACTGTGTACTTTTGTAGCGTAGGAAGAACAGGGCATCATCCCATTTTCTGTCCTTGTTCTTTAACACAACTTTAAAGATTTTTAAATTTAACATTAAGATTTATAGTATGTAATCAGCCTACTTCAGAGATGAAGAATTCTAGGAGACCAGACACAACATTGTCTTTATAATTTATAACAAAATGTTAAAATAACATTGGCTATGTTTGGCAAAAAAACAACAGTGGGGGTAGGGCATGAGTTTAAGTGTCTGATTTGAGATGCTGCCGAAGGCCCAGATGATTATCAGCAAGGGTAGGAGCTTTCAGGACTGAGAGTTATTTTTAAGTTGGGGAGAAACAAGGAACAATACAGCAATGGCCATTAGAACATTGTGCAGGTACCATTGTCTGACAATTATAGAAGTTTCCACCCTGCTCTCTAATGCTTGAATGGACTTGAACCAGGTTCATTTCTTGTTTCAACTTCTTATAAAATTCTAACATGCCACTCAATAAATGGGATGGATTCCTACCCAGAGTTTGATTTCTCCTGATCTGATGCCACATTTTAATTATACCTAGGAAAAGATTTCTAATTACTGCTGACCTAGAATGGTAAAATTTTAATGTGAATTATATAACACACATTATGTAACACAACTGCTATGCAATGACACTACTATTCCATGGTTCCAGAAAACAAGTACTTAAGTTATTTTTAGTAGTGAAGTTGTGCCAAACTTACACACTGGTAGGCCTTTCCTCATCATGCCCAATGGTATGCTTTGTTAGACTGCCACGGATAAGGAACACGCCAGCACATAGCACAGACCCATGACCCACACGCCTGAACTTTGTTCATCTCCTACCAGCATGGCTGCCACAGTCTGGCCAGGTGTACACACTACACTTGTGTAGTGCTCATGCTGGCCACCACAAAATACCCAGAGGCCTCACAGTGCGTCATTCTTGGAGAGTTAATGTTTCAGCACGATTACTACTACTATAACTAGTCATGTGTTCTGGGAGCCATTTGGGGTTCTCGGGAGAAAGCTGACCTCTTTTCAGTTTCCTGTGATGTAATGCTTGAAATAGTAGAAAGACAGTAGAATGAGCTGAATTAAGTGCCTGGTTAACATGAGTGTCCAGAGATAAAGCTATCAAAACATGTTACCTAGTACTCAGTTTTAGGCTGATAAGTTTGAGTTGACCCTTTCTAGGTCAAACTTTAAGCTGGGCTTCTCTCGGGTTCCTGTGACTGTATTCTAATCGGATGAGTCCTGACTTCGGGATCCTGATCCTTGGTCTGGATGATTTTAAATTAAAATATCACTTCTACCTGAAATGTTACAGGTTTTGTCACTCACAACCTTTTCTCTGATAGAAGTAGGATTGTCAGAATGACTCCAGGCAGTTCTGAACCACAAAATTCACTACGTAAGTAAACGAAGTTTCCTTTCTCTGAGCTCTGGCAAATCCAAAAGGTTGCTTCTTCGAAGCAGGGGAACGAAGCTCCCAGGCTTCCCCGGTGGAGGTGACCCCGCGAGCGCGGGCGCGGGCGCGCTCGTCCACTCGTCGCTACAGCCCGGAGGCCCCGCCGCGCCGTCCCAAGAAAGGTCGGTCGGAGGGAACAGATGGCCGCAAGCTCGCGTCACCGGCCGACCGTACGGGCGCCCACACCCGAGCTGCTCCGGCCGGCGGGGAACCGTGTGCGGCGCCGACGGACACCGCCCCTCCGAGGCGACCCGGCCCTCGCAGCGCAGAGGCCGCCTCCGTCGCGGTGAGGGCGGGCGAGCGCGCCGGGGCGGGGCTGGTGACGAGCGGGACACGGAGCGCGGGTCACTCACGCTGCTCGCGGCAAGCGGCCGGCGCGGGCCGCGGGTCTCTCCGGGGTCCGGCGCGGGCCGCGACCGGGGCTCCCGCGACCTTCTGCGTCACTTCCTGCCGCCGCCGCCGGCTTCCGGAGGACACAAGGAGCCAGGTCTTTTTTTTTTTTTTTTTTTTTTTTTTTTCTTTCCCTTGCCTTTCCCCCCTTTCAGTTTTTGAGCGCGACGGACGCGGCGATGGCCCCGGTACCGCCCCCCGGCGCGTGAGTGGAGCGGGGCGCCTGTCCCTGCCGCGCGGCCCGCTGGCCCTCGTCGTCCTCGGGAAGCGGCGGGCTGCGTGGCGCTGCGTCCGCGTGGGACTGCGCCCCGCCGTGAGCCCGGGCAGCGGCGGGGCCGGGGGCGGGAAGCCGCGGTCCGTGGCGCGGGGCCGAGCGCGGAGGGCCGGGCGGCTTGAGGCTGAGTCCCGCTCCTCCGCAAACCCCGAGCGCGGCGGACGGCGCACGGCCGAGACCGTGGAGTGTTTTGAAGACGGATGGGGCCAAGATGCCGTGGCGTTGTTAGTTTAAATGACTTTGGGATATGTAAGGAAGATGTGTTTAGTGACTTGAAAAATGTGTTTTCCCGCACAAGAAAGGTCGTGGCTTTCTGTAGGATTTATTTCAGAACACAACCGAAGCGATCAGATTTCGAGGGGTGGTGCAGCCGTGAAGTAAGGGGCCGCTTGTCCACCTGCTTGACCTAACTATTCGGTTTGAGCAAGCTCTCTGGTATCCGTTGACTGCTAAGTATAATTCGTACAAGATCATTAGAGGTTGACAAGCAGAAGAAAGAGGTAGCAGTGCCGGAGACAAGTTTTCTGGCCTTTAAGGATCATCTGGTACAGTTAATCTCTTTCACTAGATTAAGACCCTTTGTTGGTACAGTAACAATACCAGCTTTATTCATAGTGTTTATATATTAGGTTTTTTGTGCATACATAATCACAGACTTGATTTTGAAACTTTTTACTTTGAAAATTGGGCATTAGAGAAACTAGTGGTAGTCAATGTTAAGTAGTAATATTTTTTTAAGTAAGCCTTTCCCAAGTGGTCTTGAATGCTTTAGCTCCTTTAATCTGCAGGGGTAACTTTGCATAATAATAGGCTGCTTAAAAATATTTAAATATGAGTTTGATTTGAATATGTCCGAGTGTAGAATATATGTGCTTGTTAGTAATTTTGTAAAATAAGAGTACTGGCACTAAGTAATGATATTTGGAGTAAATTAGTGTTTTTCAAGTCGGAAGATGAGTTTGAAACTAATTATTTGGGTATTCAGTAATTTCCAAAGTTCCATATCTTATTTTTCAGATTCCCATTATGTAACACTGTCACCTAGCAAACAGGCTATGACAGAATGTAGGAAAAAGGTAAATTTAGGGAAGGTCTTAATGTCTCCTTCTTAAATAGTCCCTTCTTTACATATTTAAATTCTAAGTAACTAAACAAAGGGCATAGTGAAGCATGAAAACAAGTTTTCCAATACCAGAGGAAAGAGATGAAAAATTAGTGAGGTGGCTATTTGTTGCAGTCTTGCACAATTTTACTGGGCATAAAGTGTTAGGAATGCTAGATTATCTGAAGTGTAGGTACTTTTTCAGTTTGACTTAAAATGTCTTAGACACAATTCACTGTTGACATGGGTACTTTGTGCATTGAAGAAATTTGAGTATTTACACAGGCCTAACAAGATTCTGAGAATGCTGGTGGGATGTATAAGTTTGCGCCTTGAGAGTGAAAAGGTCGGGAGATGCTGGCTAGGGTACTGGGAGAGGTGTGTTGTGACTTAAATACTGGGACTTACCCAGTCAGAAGATCCCAGTGGTCCATTGTTGGGAGGGAGGGACTGAGAAAGCTTTTCTGTCAGTATTCACAATAGGCTTTCTTTACCTTAAGGTATTGTTTTTGCAGAGGATGAGTGGAGAGTTGGCATCATTGGGAGGATCTAAGCAGAAAAAGATGTTTGTGTTTTCTTTTGAAATGAGTATTTTTCTTTGATATAGATTCTTGCCTCCACATGCATCTTCAGGCACTTTCTCTATTGTGATTTCTGTGGGCAGTCACTGGTAGATGAAATAAAAAAGAGTGGGGGTACAGAATACCCAAAGTACCATATCATACAGGCAGTGCAGGCAGTGCAGGCAGTGCATCATTAGACATTCATTTGAGTAAAATTTTAGAAAGTTAACAAAAACAATCCCGATAATATTGTTTATTCTTATAAGTCTCTTATTTGTGTCAAGAAATATGTAGAATTTTCCCTCATTGTGCTTTGTAAGAACTTAATTATTGAATTATCATTGAATTTCTGTATGCTTGTGATTTTTGGGAATCCATGATGACTATAGTGACAGCACTGGCTCCTGTCTGTAAGGCATTATTTCACTGATGTTTCCTATGATAGGAGACTAGCCCTTCTCATTCTTTACTTCAGAACTTGCCTTTCAGGCTGAGAATATAGCTCAGTGGTAGAGTACTCGCCTAGCTTGCTCCAGCCCCTGGATTCATCCCACATACCACAAACAAAATAAACAAAATGAAAAAAACTTGGCTCTAATATGGAATGCCCTTTAAGCTCCCAGAGTACGGAAACCTTTTGTATTCCTTGTAGGCCCCATACACACACCTACAACAGAGCCTGGCCTGTGAGATTTGCTCAGTATATACTGTATTTGTGGAATAAATAGTACATTGAAATACTTCTGTGTTTCCATTAACAAAGATCCCACATACCTTTAAGTGTAGGAAAAGAGAAGATTGCAACATTTAAAGAGTGATCTCAACATTTGTACTATTTTATAGCCATAAAAGATTTTTTTTATAATTTCAAAGTAACATAAAATTACAGTGGCTCTGAACTGAGAAATTGGTGGATTTTCCAAATAGAAGAAAGATATTGATGAGGAAATGATCAAAAGGACACAGTGCTGTGCATCGAAGTAATTCAAGACAAGGAGAAACACCGAATTGAATTTCAAGGAATTTTAACTTTATAGCTATTGGACTTTAGATAATGATTTATCAGAGTGCAGAACAATGACTTTTATTACTGGCTTAGTGTCAAAACTAGTACCAAATAGCAGGCATAGCTGTAATCCCTGCACTTTGGAATGCTGAGGCAGGAGAATCAGAGGTTCACGCCCAGCTAGACTGCCCAAGTTAGTGACTTAGGGACACTATCTCAACATAAAAAAATTTAAAGTGGCTGGGAATACAACTCAGCACAAAGGTTCAAACCCCAGTACTGCAAAATAAACAAGCAAACAAAACACCTACCTTATGCCAAGTTAAATATTGAGTGGCACTTGATACCTGTTTTCTTGCTTTTAAAAGTTTTACTAGAATTAAAATCCTAATGGCAACATTTCTAATGATGTAGGTGTTCTGGTTCCTTTTTATGCATTTCTGTCCATTTACTTCATCCTTTATGGAATTCTGATCCACTTTTTCAGTTTGTTTTGAGTAATGAGTATAGTTAGGGTTGGAAGATCTCTTCTGGCCAACTAATATTTGCTGGTGGGAGAAAATGTAAAATTGTGCCTTGCTTTGGTGACAGATGAAATAAAGTCACTTTCACTGGAATAAAACTGTGAACTTAGATGAGGGTCTACAAACAAGATGCAGCAAGAAATAAAAATGGTACACTCCAGAAACTCAGTTACATACCTATTTTGTTGTGAGCTTGCTTTGGAAGTATGGGGCATCAACAACCACTGGACATTGATGACTTCAAATGGAGTATACCAGTTACTACACCTGTTGTCCAGGAAGCAGGAGGAAGTGCCCTTGAGTGAAGCACAGGCTATAGACCTGCTTAGCAGCCAGGGGGACCCAAACTTTGCAGGTACAGTATTCTGTATTACTGACCCTTTCCACTGGCAAGGCTGTTAAGTCATTGTCTCTGGGTCGCTTCAGAATTTCAGTCAGTGAAGAAGTGGCATGTGTTGTTGTCATTTTAACATATATTTTGAGATGGCCTACATTAGAAGCGACTTACAAATATTATGTTTTATTTAAGTATCTCTGGAACTAACTTGAAAAATTTGAGTTGAAATGATCTACATTGAAGCAGTTATCCAGTTGGCATGTTAGATGTAATCACAGACCCTTCCTGAGTTGGGGGATGGTGGCAGTTAGCAAAAGAAAATGGGTTACACTGATTGATTTATGTGAAGCCTATGAATGTAGAATAATTTCATGTAAAGTCTCTACTACCCTGTTTAAGAATTATAGGCTTGTGGAACTAGATCTTGAACATGACCTAGTTTGGTAACCAGTGAACTAAGGACTTATACCTTGGAACAACCCAGGGTTCATTATAAAAGTAACAGGTATCTTTGCTTAGCCCAGATATGCAGATTCTGTAGGGCCCCTACAGCACTCAAATGTCTGTATTCTGAATGCCTTTTCTCTCTGTAAAAGCAACCAGCCCTGTATTGTAGAGATAAGAAAATCAAGGCAAAGAAAAGTGACTTAGCAAGAGTTCTTGCTAATGACTTAGCAAGAACTAGATTATATCATCAGATAATATAAAATTCCAGAATTTTGTGGCTTTAAGAAGTTTTCTAGATCATCATTCTAGTAGCTCCATGTATAGCTGAATATAAAATATTCCAATTCATACTATTTGCAAGGAAGCTAACACAGTGAAATGTTGTTGTGTCTCCTGTCCTGGCCATGGTAAAGGATGAAAAGTCAGTCGCAAAAGACTTTTGTTTTAAGAATTGGAGGTCCCATTTAACCTACCAATTCCCCTTCTGGATATCTTCCAAAGAGAATTAAAAACCTTTTACCACAAAATATATATACAACCATGTTTATAGCAACATAATTTGTAATAGCTAGATCTTAGAAACAACCCAGATACTCAACTGAGAAATGGACAAAAAAAAGTGGGTTTTTTATACAATGAAATACTACTCAGCCATAAGGATAGACTTTAGACTTTTATAGGTAAATGGATGCAACTTGGGATCATACTCACAAGAGAAATAAACCATGCACATGTACAAACATAGTATTGTCCCTAGTGTAAGAAGCTGAAAGAGTAAGATCCAAAATGTACAGTAGATTGTAAAATGGGAAGAAACTGTTTAAAAGGAAAGAGGATAGGGGAAAGGAGAAAAGCAAGGGATTACTAATTTCTCTTAGTTCATTGAAAAGAAAGGTTTGTGTTTATATTGTTTGGACAATTAAATGCCTATATTTTGTACTCTGGGTAATTTAAAGACAACAGTATGCAATGTATTATTACTATCCTGTTACCTTTAATATAGTGTTACCTTCCTATTGTTTTGAATTTTTTTCTCTTTAAAAGAATTTCCTCAGTTTTAACTGATGCTTTGTATTAATTTCAGGAATTGATTATTGCAACACCTAGTACTTATTCTGTGGTACTCTTGTTTTTTGTATTTTTTAATGCTAAAGTGAAACATCAAAATTTCTTAGAGGAATTATTTTTTAACCTTAACTAAAATACAATGTTGTGTGAAAATTTGCACTGCATTATTATAGTCATTTTAAAAATCTGGTTGATTTGTAACTTTTCTTTTTTTAAGGCATCTTACCTTGGAAACAGCACAATTGGCTTCCATGTCATCTTTGAATGTGAGAGATAATCCTAGTTTCAGCCTATCCTCAGTAGAGACCAGCAGACCAGGTTTATTCCTTCAAGAAGTCTCCCCAAACGGCAACCATTTGCAGAAGTAAATAATACCTGTGAGTGGACTGGATGGCCTGAGGACTCATTAAGATATTTGTGGAAGAATGTTAAAAAACGGAAGAGAAGGTGCATTTCAAGAAGCAACTCCAATGTCATTTAAGATATTTGAGCAGCTGAAAGAAGATAGTTAATGATAATATAAGTAATAAGATCCTAGCACATTTCAATGTGTATTTCTTACATTATCTTTGTTAACCCATCCACTTTGTTTACTTTATTTGCCACCACTGTGACAGTCCAATCTAGTTATGAGCAAAGTTTTATTATGGATGGATGGAAAAATCACCTCACTATAAAGAGAAGTATGAATCACACACAGAGATATTGGCCCTCAGAAATGGACTCTTATTGAGTAATCATGAAAGGGTGTGGTGTGTTGATGAATTATTTCTTTATAGTGATGTGATGTTTCTTGTTTATACTCGTCACAACTTTAGTTTCATCTTCCTTTAACCCAGCCTCTGTAGATGCCTACTCTTTTGTTGAACAAATTTTTGGCCCTGAAGACCTGACTGTTACATATTTTCAGTTTAAAATAAGAATTTCATTTTCATAAATAGAGTTCTGCTACACTTGGTATTCTCCCCTGGGTTATTTTCCAGAATCAAGAATAGAATAGTTTCCATTCTTTTGCACATTGCTCATCTTTGCTAGTTTTTTGTTACTGCCAGTGTTTGTTGTTGTTAACATTTTCTAGATGGAAATCAGGGTGGGCTACATGTTCTATTCCCAGTTTCCTGGGAGACCAGGGTAAAATGAGTAACAGAATTTTAATGGAAAATTTATAAAACCTTTTAACTCTCTGTGAAAGCTTGTATCAAGCTTTGTTTTTGCAATATTGATGTCACCTTGTAAGAATTTCTCTAAATGCTTTTAAGCTCAACAAAAGGGGGACAACTTTGTAATTAACACATGAAAGTGTCATTAAGGTCATTCATGTGCATATACACAGTTTCAGTAAGAAATTGCTACATTGGTTAGAATTAAAAGTGCTCCACTGGGCTGGGAATGTAGTTCAGTGGTGAGCACTTGCCTAGCATTAATGAGGCCCTGGATTCAATCTCTAGCAACACCAAAAATAAGTAAATAGATAGGTAGGTAGGTAGGTAGGTAGGTAGGTAGATAGATAGATAGATAGATAGATAGATAGATAGATAGATAGATAGATATCAAGAATAGATAGCATGATAATTTGTTTCATGTTCAGCCTTTCTTGTTTGTTTTTTTTTGTTTGTTTGTTTGTTTGTTTGTTTTGTTTTTGTTTGTCTTTTTTGAGACAGGATCTCACTGTACATTTCAGGCCGGCCTTGAGGTCACTTTTGTAGCCCAGGATGGTCTCAAACTCACATTGATCCTCCTATCCTGCCTCAGCCTTCCAAGTGCTAGTACTACAGGCGTGTGCCACCACGCTGAGTTTGTTAGGATCTTAACATCATTAATGATGAGAAAGAATTCATCAGTCATTTTCTGTAAAATATAGAAAGTTGCTCTTAGGAATCAAGATTTTTACTCAACCAAGAGAAATGCAAGAAGAAGGGATTTTAATTTAATGAAACAAAATTCCATAAAATGTCTGGTTAATTTTACTGTTTTCATCTCTACACCAACTTTTCCTCACTCTTCCCTCCTTTCACCTTCTACTCTTCCTGCTTCATGCTTAGTCCCACTTGTGTGGCTTTTCCTGTCACCAGGGTTCCTTGCCTGATTCTATTTTGCCAGCTCTCTGCCTTGCTCATGACTCTGTCTCCTGCTTGGGGTGCTTTTTATTCTTTCCCTCTCTGGCATGTATATGCCTTCCTCCTCTCTGCCACCTCCAGAATCCTTTGTTATCTGTCATAGTGTAGCCACTATCCCTGCTCCTGCCTGCTTGGTTTTGTGTCTGCTTGCACTCCTGACTCATCCTCTTATTGATGGGCCCTTGTCCTCTAGCACCTGGTCTTTGAACTGCTTCTGTCTGTGTAGTGCACAGATCCACCCTGTGGCCTACAGCTCTTCATTCTCAGCCCCAAACTGATATTGATTTTTTTCCTGTACTTTGTGATAGGTTTTCCGCAGTGTCGCAGCCGAGAAACAGGCAGAAGGAAAAGAGAAAAGGGAAAAGGGCTTTATTCTCTTGGAGGACACGGAGAGAACTCGGGGAAGATAAGGAATTCTCTGAATTGGAACAAAGGGAGGCTGAGGCTTTTATGACCTTTCACCAGCGGTGGGATTTGAGGAGGATGTTTAGATCCACCTGAGGAGCTGATTGGGGCCTTCCCAGAGGTGGTGGGACAAGTGGAAGGAAATTGGACCCTGGGCTGAGTTGGAGAAGAAGGGGGAGGTGGTCTTTGGGAAGATAAGCTGTTGTTTTAAGGGCTTCAGCCATATTAGATGACCACCATAACGATTCAGCAATTCATACTAGGGCCAGAACCTATCACCTTGTAGTCATTACTCATCCTCCCTGGGTGTTTTGTTTTCCCAGTCCCTGTGTAGTAGGCATTACTAGTTAGATTTATTGTTGGACTTTGCATAGAACACAGATCTTTGCTGTGCATTTCCTGAGTAGCCAGCATGAATCAATTATTATTAACTTTTCTTAGAGCACTGAGCTTCCTGTGTTTTCCAAGAATTAGGTTTATATGCTAAAAGACTAATACTAAAGACATTAGGAGAATCACATAGTGCTGTCATTTTAAGTTACTCAAGAGTTACACAGACTTGTCACTGCTTGTCTGAAAAGTGAGGGCAGGAAGAGGAAGGTAAGTAGTACCTCAAAGGTCTCAGTAATAATTTCTTGACACAAAAGCCTGAAAGCCACAGCTTTAGCATTTATTAGATAAAAGGTCCTCTAAAAGAATAAAGATAATAGTTAACTACATTCATTAGTTTTACTATGGTATCATCTGTATTTCTGCATTTCTTCTAACTTCTAAGATCTTTAACGTTTGAAAAGACAGATTTACTCTTGTAAATATTCCTTTATCTTGAAGGACTTACTGTCTTCTTAAATATTAACTGTTGTCATTGTAACAATACTGTAACATTTACAAAATGCTAACCACTGACTCAGTAGTTTCTTGTGTGGGAAAGCATGTCAGTGGTATGGTCTTGCCCCTTGGACCTTAGTATTATAATTAAAAGATAGCTTGTGGTGAGATGTTATCTTACACTGTTTGTTTATTCACATTTTCTCATAGTATTTGTTCTTTCTTTTGGCTTATATCCTTGCATGTGAATATCATGCTGTGCTGTAATACAGGTTTTTTTTGTTTTTGTTTTTGGGTTTTTTTTTTTTTTTTTTTTTGTAATGTGTGCTACCTGTTGGAAGCCAACTGATGTGAGTGCAGTTCTTAAATGTAATGAGGAAAAAAACTCCATATAGTGTTGAAATAGTCAGAAGAGCTGTATAGCTAGGGGTTGATCAAATTGAGTACTGCCCCTGCCCAGGCCCTCTCTAGCTGTGCTGGTGTCTATTGGGTGTCTTGAAATGAGGAAATAGTTGTCCAATGATGGTATATGAGTCAAGATCCTTAAGCAGCTAATAAAAAAATTACCTAAAACCCACAGCTAGGCCACTAACAAGATATGCTAATTCTGGGCCTGTGTTCTGGGACTATGGAAAGAAATATGGTATGGCCCATATTCTCCAGAAACTCATAATTCAATAGAAATACTGATAAGTAAATGATTATGTTACATTGTGGCCAAGTTTACATACATATATATTTAACACCAACTAGAGCATCAGGCTAAAGAATATTAATATAAATCAAAAACCTAAACAGGTCAGTTCTATAGTACATATATATATTTGGTACATAAATTTTACAAGGTAGTAATTTCTATCTGCCTTTCATTGCCTGTATGTATAAGTTGGACAATTTAAAACATTCAGCCTTGGTTTATTCATCTTTGAAATGGTAAAAATAGTAGCGTTGATGTATGAATTAAATGAGATAGTCTATATGAGAAGCCAATATAGTTCCTTATTCAGTTATTGTTGAGAATTTAGAGAATAAGTGATAGAGAATGTGGTTTTGAAAAAAAAGAAAAAAGAAAACTTTAGGGAATTTTACAGTTAGCACAAAAATAATGTTACTGCTCAATGATTCCCTGCTTTATATGTGCTTTTCTGGCTTATTTTAAGAAAACCAACCACATTACCTTCAAGTCAATCCCACTTTTCTTTCTTCTTCTCCTCCTCCTCCTCTTTTTCTTTTTTTTTTTTTTTTTTTTTTTTTTTTTTTTTTTTTTTTTTTTTTTTTTTTTTTTTTTTTTTTTTTTTTTTTTTTTTTTTTTTTTTTTTTTTTTTTTTTTTTTTTTTTTTTTTTTTTTTTTTGTGTGTGTGTGTGTGTGTGTGTGCCAGTGATCAAACTCAGGACCTTGTGCTTGCTAGGAAGGCACTTAAGCCACTGAGCTATCTCCCTAGCTTCCCTTTTTTCTCTTTGGTAACCAAAAGAAGTTTATTTAGTTTTATCTGTTTGCTGGCTGTCTTTATTAATGACTTTGTCTCACCTCATAAATCAAGTCCATTTTCAAGGAACTTAAAAGTTATAATGATAGAGCATATTTTAGAAAAACATGCTAATTGTCTAGTAATTGTCAATTTTCAGGAGAGTTCAAGTGAAACATACAGCTACTAATCCAGCATTGGGCTAGCAATATGTTATTATTATTATTATTATTATTATTATTATTATTATTATATGTGTTTTTGAGCCTTGAATAAAATAAGCTTTTTGTTATTTTAAACATTGCTGTTAAAATTAATTTTCTTTAACAGAGCTAGACTGAACAGTTTGCATTTCTGGTATAGAAGAAATTGGCACAGCAATTGATACTATTTTGTACGTGGTTGATTCATATATGATACCAGATTAGGGTCTATGCCCTGGATCATATGATAATAGGTTGGGTAGATTTTTCACTGAAAACAAATAAGTTCTTCTGACCTGGGTTGTTTGACCTTTGAAATTTCTGTAATTAGATTTATGTGATTAGATTTATCTATTAGCTTTTTCTGTATCATAAGGATTATACTTAGGGTAAATTAACAATATAAGTATCGTCAATGCTTCACATCCATTGGTTCCATGACCACTACTTTCACATCCACCAATAGAGCAAACCCTGCATCCAAAATATTTTTTTAAAGATACTAAATTCTGTGTGTACCAAATAAGGATAGACTTGTTTTCCTGTCACTCCCTAAACAGGATAGCATGACAACTACTTAAATAGTATTTGCACTGTATTAGGTATTATAAATCATCCTGGGATGGTTTAACATCTTTAGAGGATGTCTGAAGGTTCTATACATATACTACACTATTTTGTATAGGGATTTGGCACCTAAGTAAATTTTGGTATCTGCAGGATTCTTGGAACAAACGCCCTGCATATACTGTGGGATAATCTAATGAGCTAAAACTACTGACCCAACATTTTGGTGGAGATCAAAATATGTATCTAATCTAAAAGCACTGTTTAAAACTTAGCTATAAAGCTAAGGAGTTTCAATAACTATGAATACACATAGGAAAATTGTATTGCCCTGGAAGGGAGATGTGTGTATTAATATTTGAAAACTCAGTTTAGGCTGGTTGTGATGAGAAAAATGCCTTTCATTTTTGTTAGTGAAGGATTCTCAGCAGTGCTGTGACACAAAACAGCAGCATGTTTAAGGCGATAAGGAAGGTTTAGCAGAAATGGCTGGTAAATTGCTGCCAATGTAGAATGAGCTGAGGTACTCTGTGTATCTTTGCTCCCTGTTACATTCCCTGAGAAACTTAAAAAACTTGTTTTTACTTGCATTTTTACTCATTAATATTGTCAGTAATAAGTCACTAGTATGGTGAGGCTCTTGACATTTAGTTCTTTCCTGTTGTGTATTTTTAATGAGATTTGATGCTATGAAACATTTTCTTAACATATGCATGTTAATGTATGAATATGTCACTGTGTACAGGGTTCACTATGTTTATATGAATAAATAAAAATGTTAGGGATGTTCTACTGATGAGTAGATTTGTCATATTTTTTAAAATGAGGAAAAAGTTATTAAACAAGCTAATATCATTGCAGGTAATAACTGATAAGCTCAGGATTTTAATCAAAGCCTGATTAAATTAACTTTAAACTACTTTTTTGTGCTATCCTTTTCTGTTTTTCTTTTTTCTTTTTTTTTTTTTTTAAAGTAAATTTAGTTGGTCTTAAACATTTTATTTTGGAAGGAATACTCTGTCAGTTATGGACTGTATTTTTTCCAAAGTAAAATTTTGTTCCTGATTGCAAAAACATGAAGGCTCAGTGGTCAGTGCTTAGTGGAAAAATAAGATGAGACAGTAGAGAAAGAGATAATACTTGGTAAATCACCAGGAACATTACCACTGCCAAGGAAACATGTTTACGTGAAATGTCCTGGCTTTTTGGTCTATAAATATGTACATACATATTTTGAAAATACAGAAAGGCTCGTGCATATTATTTAGAACTCACTTAATGTATCTCAACTTATATATTCTACTTACATTTATAATATTCATCAATAGTAATACTTATGTCAATATACATATTCATTTAAAGTTTTTTCCTCTTTCTAAAACTGACTTCTTTCAGAAAAGCTTCTGGTTTACAGAAAAGTTGTAACAGTATACAGGGAGTTCAGATATACTGCGCTTCCCATCTACCTCTGTCTGTTCCTGCCCCACTACTGGAGTTACACCCAGGGCCTTCATATTGAGCTGCATTCGCAGCCCTTTTTTGTTGTTTTTTTATTTTATGACAAGGTCTTACCAAGTTGCCCAGGCTGGGTTTAAACTTGTGATCCTCCCACCTCACCTTCCCAGAGGGCTGGAGTTATGGGTACATGTTGCCATTCCTGGCGTAGCTTCTCCTGCTAACACTTTACATTAATGTCATGAATTTGTTCAAATTAGTGAACTAATATTGATGCATATTATTTATCAAAGTCCAAACTTTCTGCAAAATTTCTGTGGTCTGCTGTCCCAGGTTCCTATCTGGCTACATCTCATTTAGTCATCATGTCTCCTGAGGCTTTCCTTGCCTGGGACAGTTGCTCTTACTTGCCTTCTTTTTCTGTGACCTTGACAATTTTTTTTTATCAGATGTAGGATGTTCCTCAGCTGAGACTTGCATCTACTTTCTTCGTGCTTAGATGAAGTCAAGAGCTCAGTGGTAGATGTGGATGCATTCACGTCTTCAAAGCACCTGCCATCAGCAAGGCTTGCAGTTGGTGTTGGCCTCTGCTGGGTGTGTGGTATTTGTCGGGGTTTTGTGGGATGCAGCTGCCTGTCCCCTTCTGTGCACATTCTTGGTACTGCACAGAGAGAGTGATGCTGCAGCTCTTTGGGCAGTGTCCACTTAGGTGATTTGGCACTCTCTTGCCCCAGCATTTGCCCATCTTCTACCACTTAACATTTTTATTCAGTCATCATCAGTGTAGACTAATTGATATTTACCCTTCAGGTTATCTGTGGCTACTTGTTTTCTTGCCCAAGTTGTTCCTTCGACCCTGTACTATACCCATAGTGTGAAGGGTTTATATTTTTACTTTTCAGCTAACTGCTTGGTATTTTGTTCTAAGAATGGGCCACAGTGCATTTAGCCATTTCTTACCGGTAGTAATTTAGGTATCAGATTTTTCACTGCTATTAATGTTGTGCAGTAATATGCTCAGGAGAAGTTTCTGTGTGCTAGTGTCTGCCTATTTTATATTTAATGCAACACTAAGAGATATCTTAAGCATATTTCTTTCTTCCTTTTTTTGGCGATTGAACTCTGGACCTTGTACTTGGAAGACAAGCACTTAAGCCCCTGAGCTACCTCCCCAGCACTGAAGCATATTTCTGAGAAGCGGTCATTTGCACCTTACCTATGGAAAATAGAAGTATATTTATCACCTTAATCACTTCCCTAACTTTCTCTCCCCATGATCAAGGCCAGTGGGAATGATGCCCATGGTACTACAGAGCTGTTTTAAGATCACACATTGTCCTGAGACCCCTGTGTTTTTTCAATATAGAATCAGTTACTATAGACAACAGGTGAATTTAAATTCAACTTAGAAAAAAAAAATGGCATTTTCAGGGTGAAAACTTTATACCTGAAAGTGACTTTGAAGAAAGTCATTATGCTCTGGCTTTGCATTGTAGAAATAGGAAACTTGTATTGGGTGAGATGATTTGGAAGTATGTAGTAAAGTAAGAGGAGCTCAAAGAATCTAGATTTCTATATGAGTTTCAGAATTCTGTTACAGGATATATTTTATATCCCACACAATATAATGAAAAACTTCAAACATTCCAAAGGAGACAAAATAGTACAATTAATCCCATGTCCCTGTTACCCAGAGTTATCTATTCATGACCAAACTTATTTAAAACTCCTGCCCATTCCCCCATCATCATGTTATTTTGAAACAAATCTCAGCTATTAAATCACTTCAGGGGCTGGGGAGATAGCTCAGTAGAATAGTGCTTGCCTGGCAAACACAAGGACCTGAGTTCAATCCCCAGTCCTAGAAAAAAAAAAAAATCACTTCATTTGAAAATTACCGATGCAGAAGGAAACACCTTGTAAAACTTAACCACAATACCATTACCATACTTCAAAATCATTTCTATTCAAAGAAGATAAGTATACAAACTTGAAAATTTATTCTTGTCACAAATTGGACTCTGGCATTGGTGAAAATAAAGTTCCTTAACTAATCTTTAAGAGATTAGAGAGATTCTGCTCACTAGACAAACAGAGTGGAAGGGGAGTCATGGCTGTTCTCAAAATCTGCTGCAGGTGTTACCCAGAAGAAATTAGTCTTTTATGCCAAATGTGTGATGTCTCTCTCTGCTTATCTTTTCTACCCTACTTTCACTACGTGTGAGTGAGGAAGATCATCAAAAATGTAGGACAAGTACTCTGAGATCTTCCACATTTATTAAAGCCTGGATAGAGCTTTAATATGCAGTTATGTGGTCCCTGGAGTCACCTCTGTTCTGTCCTGATGTGGACTTGGTGGGACCTCCTAAGAAAGTTAGCATGTTAATAACATTGAGTGCATTTACATTTGCTCCTAAGAAAATGGAGGAGGAGGAGTACTTTCATTATCAGAGGGGATCCTGAGGCAGAATGGACAGTGGCTACTCCATTTCCTTCAGGGAGTACATAACTGGATTTCTTGACAGTCTACACCTCTAGAAGATGATTAATTCTCTCAGTGTTTTAAATATAGACTTCTGTGGTTGCACTTGATTTTAAAAATTAAATGAGTTGGTGTTTTTCCACAGGGAAGTGTTCCTGTCTCAGCAGCACTACAACCAGAATAACAAACTTCTTAAGTACTCTGAATTTCTTCCAGTACTGGGAATTGAACCAAGGGCCTTCCTGCTGAGCTACATTCTCATCCTTTGTTATTTTTTATTTTGAGACAGAGTCAGGCCAAGTTCCTGAGCTGGGCTGGAACTTGCAAACTTCTACCCAAGCCTCCCCTAGAATGCTAGGATTATACATAATTTGCCTCTGATTTTTGACATACTGTTAAAAAAAAAAATGCAATGATTTAGCCCCGTGCATCCCTGTAATTCCATTACTTGGGAGGTTGAAGCAGAAAGGCCCACTCAACAAAAAAGCAAACGAAAGGCCAATGATTTAAATTGGAGGTGGGATGTCAAAATAAGTAGAAATTTCCTTTTGCTTTTTCTGAAACTAAATCCAGTCTTAACTGCATGATTTTACTTAAAACTAATTTGTTGCAAGTAAATATTCACCTTGCTTACAGATGTTGTTCACTGCGTTCAGGTACATGTATTTTCTAAGCTCATTTACTTTTCTACTGTGCATTTGACCTCACACACTTTGCTGATATCTTTCCTCAGCAGGCAGTGTTAAAGACAATCAGCTTTTTTTTCCTCCCACTTGGAGGGCCCTCTGTGTTCCAGATTTTGGCTTGTTTTTTATCTACTTATGTCCACTCAGTGAAAACCTTCAAAATGCTTTCTTTTTGAGCAAAAATTGCAAGAGTTTGTTGAGTTAAATGAGATAAGCTGTAGTACTAGGAACACAGTAAGTGCTCTCAAAATTTTACTCCAGCCACCTCCTCTCTACGTTTATATCTCTCCCCTTTATATTCTCTTAGGTTTGGAAAAAAATAGTTTATGTACCTAAGTGACTCCCTTCACATTTTCCCCAAACATTGAAACGTTTTAGTTTTTTATAGGAATTTGCAAAAGTAGTATAGAGAGATTGCAAGTACCTTCATTCTATTTCCCCAAAAGGTGACTCAAGTGAGGCCACAACCAGAAAACCACATTGGGAAATCCACAGAGCTTGTTCAGACTCCATTACTTTTAAGAATATTCACTGGTTCACACTGCTTGCTCACGCTGTCCCTCTCTCTGTCTCTGTCTCTCTATTTCTATTGTTCTATATAGCTTGATTAATTGTGTAGATTTATGTAACCATCACTGCATTGTCATTTTGAGATGGTTATATAAATGGAATCTGTAGTGTGTTACCTCCTGAGATTGGCTCTTTTCATGAGGTGTGCTGTCAAGAACTGGAAGTTATGGTCATATGTATCAGTCCATTCTTTGTATCACTGAGTAGAGTTCCAGGGTTAGGTGTACTGTAGTTAATTACTGTCAATTGGATGTTAAGGTTGTCTACAGTTTCTGTGAATGTAGTTTTTGTACAGATGTAAGTTTTCTCTAAAATAAATACTAGATCAAAGCTTTTTAATTCATCAGTGTAGGCTTATTTGAAAATATATACTAAGGCAGTCAATACAGATGTATAAAAGCAATTCTTAATGCCAGATGTTACAAATATAATGTCCCTTGTTTTAACATGCTTTTCTGTTTAACTTTCAGTAGTCATTTGAAATATAGGATCTTGTCTTATGGACTCTAATGTGTACTAAATGTTTTGTTAATGAATTATTTTTCATATTTTGTTGACATTTTTCTTGTGGGAATATTACTATTCTTATATTAAATTTGAGTGGGGAAAAATATCTCAATTGATAGGTTTGTTTTTATCAGTTCTTTGCAACATAATAGATACTAAATTTTTAAAATATTTACAAAAATTAGCATAAAGAATCTGGGAGTTAATTGGACTAATGTCCAAAAACAGCTCAACTAATTAGTTGAGTTATGTTGGCCCTTTTGTTTTTTATTATCATGTTTGGGGACCCACAATGATTCATATTATCTCTTTTTTTGGCCAGCTCAGCTAGCTGTGAGGGTATGGCTGGTACAGCATGTGGTGCCAGGGATCGAACTTTGGTTCCCTGCAGCTGTCTAAGCTTGCCTCAGCAGGCACCTTAGGCTGCTGAGCTGTCTCATCAGCCCCATGGTTCTTATTCTTTGTCTTCCAAAGTTATAATAAATTGTAAATTACTTTTAGAATGAAGCTCTAAGTATTCTTCTGACATGTGAGAGGCTTTTAAGTATGTAGTTATAAACTTAAGAAGCTTTAAAATAGTCATCAAAGTCACCATAAGGACTATAAATTATAAATGTTATACTGGCAATAGCTTGTTGATAGATTTTAGCTTTCAATGTAGTCTTAAAATAACTGATAGAAAAAATGCCCTTTGTAGCAGCGTTTGCCACAAAAGGGTGAAACCTAAATAGTGCTTCTCAACTCCACAAGTCTGAATTAGCTCACTGGCCTTTGAAACAGAATGAGCTCCTGTGCCAGGACTAATTCCGTCGGGATCTTTGAAGTGTGCACAGGCATTGATATTTTAAAAAATACTTCCTAGGTGATTTACTATTTGGCCAAGATCAAAGCCACTGGGTTAGCAGGATCCACTTCTGTGCCTGTACTTCTTCACCCTGAAATTGGTCATGTTTGTGCTGTACATGTCTTTTCCCTGGGATTTGGATTAGTGTGATTGAGAAGCTGAATGTACTCATAGCTTTTTTCCCTTTTTAAAATTAGTACATGTTTGCAGTATATGAACTTCACATTCCCTGTGTAGAGTTGGCATCTTAATTCCTTTTTCACCCCCTACTCTTTCCTCCCTCTCCTTCCCTCCATTCTCTCTCTCTCTCTCTTTCTCTCTCTCTCTTTCTCTCTCTCTCTCTCTCTCTCTCTCTCTCTCTCTCTCTCTCTCTCTCTTTCTCTCTTTCATTTTATGTGTTTGGTAGAGGGTCTCACTACTCAGCTCAGACTTGTAGTGATCCTCCTGCTTTCAGCTTCCCCAGTGCTGTGATTATAGCCATGCGCCACCACACTTGGGCTCAGTCACTGGCTCAGTGTGCCCCAGGGGAAGTGCTGACATGGCATATGGGACCTGGGATCAAACCTTGGTCTCTGTGTTTGATAAAGCAGGGGCTTGGTCTGCGGAGCTATCCTGCTATCCCCCATCTCTTGATCTTATTATTTGAGAAACATTTGTCTCTACTTCCCACTATATTTTACTCTTTATGACTTTTTTTGTATGACTCTACTGAAGTGTACTTCCTTGAAGGTGAGAAAGTCACATGTGTGAATGTGGATACATTTGAACTAGAGCACAGCTTTCATGAAAGCATGACACAGTGCATTGAGGAGGAGCCAAACCAGTGCCATACAGTGCCGTACAATTGATCGGGAACATTTGGAGGAAATTAATTTAGAAAACTTGCATGAAGTGCAGAATAGGCAATTGAATAATATAGGTTCTATTGTCTACTATCTTTAGCTTTTTCATTTTTCTTTTTTTTTTGCTTAGTAAAATGTCAGTATTTACCTATAACAATTGAAAATAGAAAGGACAAGCTAAAGACAAGAATTAATTCCTACCTGTGTTCTTAGCCTTATGTAAATTCTTTCTCAGTCTTTTTTCTATACTCGAGTTTATAAATTGACAGGTTTGTGGGGATTTTTATGCTTTATGAAATATTTTATTTTTAAATTTTATTTATTTATTTATTTTTGTTTATTTATTTATTTTCTTGTTTCAGAACCTTTGTTTATTCACTCTTTTATGGCCTGCTCAGCCTGCCCCCCCCCCAGGGCAGGGCTGGCACAGCATGTGGTGCCGGGGATCAAACCATGGTCCCTGAAGCTGACCAAGCTTTCCCAAGCAAAGGCTTTAGACCACTGAGCCATCCCGCCGGGCCCAACTTTATGAGATATTTTATTGTTTTTTTTTTTTTTACAAGCAGATGATGGGAAAGACTTGAAAATGTATCTGCATGAATTAATGATAATTCTGTACAAATTATCATTTGTGGTGTTCTCACATGTGTATCCTTATTGTTCTCTGGTTCCATAGTATCTTACTAGAATTTTATCTCAATTTCTACTTGACTGACATATACTTTATTATCTGTTTGTTTACAGTTTTATATTTTCACTATTACATAGTTTTTTAACCTAAGTCTATATTAATAATACATGATAAAATTTTGTAGTGCAGTATGTAAAATTACATTACAATTTTAAGATTATCAGACATTTAGTGAACATCTGTGAAAAAGAGTATGTGGCTTAGTTTTCAGTTCATGTGTTGGGCTATTTATTTTTATATTGTGAGGATTTTTAAAAAGTTGTATTATACTCAACATTATTTTGAAGTTTGCATTTTTAATATGTCATGGATATTTCAAGTCTACAGATACAAATTTAATTCTTGTTTTGAAAATATAAACAGAGCTCTATTTGCTCTATTAATGATGACATCTTTCTTGTGGAGAATTATTTTCAAAATGTTTGCATACTGATGAATCGTAGTGACCAAAAGGTTTTTGTAGACTTAGGAATCCTTAGCAAGGCTTCTTAATAGAAAGCCCATGAGTGACTTCATGAGGGCCCGGAACTATATGATACTGAGCAGACCTGGTGTACAAATGCATGCTTTATGACTTGCATCACCACCACAGAAACAGTAAAAATGGCAAAATATAGCTCAGAGAGTCTACAGAATCTGTAAAGTACATCAGGGTCTTCTTGTTACATTTTAAATCAATGTTATTTTTTCCATAAAGACCTAGATTGAGTTAAATGTCTAACTTTCAGCTGATAAAAACCTAAGAGAGATGATTAATATTAGGGATAACCAGCTATATTCAGAATACTCTTTTTTTTTTTTTTTTTTTTTTTTTTTTGTGGGACCAGGGTTCGAACTCACAACCTTGTACTTGCCCAGCAGACACTTGTGCCTCGGAGCTATCTCCAGCCCCTATTCAGAATACTCTTGAATAGGTTTTAAAAATGTCCTAAGATGAGCAAACTAAAATATATTAATGATAAGCCAAACAGGAGATAAAAACATTTGGGGTTGGCAGATATATGTATGAGATAAAGAATAGTTAAGAGTTTATTTGACCACAGGCTTACATGAACTGCCCCTGTAAGTAGGCTACTGAAAGCTGACTGGTGTCAAGTCTCATTAGTGTGCCTCCATTACACCGAGTCTGTGGGCCTACTTGGTCATCTAGTTAGGGCGTATTTGATGATTTGTATATAAATATGAACTATAAATGGCCAAGGAAGAAGACAAAAGACAGTAGTGGGAATTGAAGTCCCATGAGAAGAACTATGGCTAATGGAGTTTGTTTTCTGGATCTAAAAAGATAGTTGTTGGAGAGTGGTGGCAGAAGCCCCTAATGGGGACTAGGAAGACCATAGTGGTGAGGAGAGCTTGCAGGACACCTAGTGCTTCTGTTGAATGAAGAAAAAGAAATTGTAAAGGACTGTGATTGTGGTTTTTACTTGATTCCATACCTCAGCGTGGAGCAGGGAGAGCTCCTCAGGAGTGTACTGAATGGTCTGATCCAAAACCTGGCCCTCCTAGCAATGGGTGACAGGGATGAGCCTGTGGGCAGAACTCCTGCAGTAGTGAGAGGTTTACAATTAGACCTCAAAGATTATTTTAATTGGAATTTAATGTTTCTTCTCTTAGTTTTCTTAATTCTAAAACAAAAGAAAATTCTGGAATGATACTGTAGTCTCTTTAAAAGTGCTTCTTAAAGAGGAACATTTTGATTCAAATGTTTCATTATTGTCAGTACAAGTGCTTCAAAGGTGCTGAAAATGGAAATAGTACAGATTTTTATCTGAAACTGGTACATAAATCACTGTCCAACTTGAAGTAATCTGCATTTGTAGTTTGGTGTGGTTTTAAGATTCCACTTTCGTTACTTTGAAGAGAAGAAAACCCACAATCTTTGCAAACTAAAAGTGCACATGGAAAAGGAAGTGCCACACTGTGGCATGTGCCCTCTTGGGGGCTGGAGAACACACAGGCTTCCATCCTCATGGGACAAGCTATCCAGAACTTTGTTCTGAGGTAGGAGCAAGGCATGGAATCTGTTGTGCTCTGTTTTTTACATAGATTTGCACCCATGCTTCCATACTGGCTTGAATAAAATCAGGTATAGAAGTCTGTTCCCCCTCAAATTATTAGAATAGTACAGCAGTCCTTTTAATTATGGAAATGGATAAATGTAAAAAAAATTTTCGTTGTTGTGGTATGTGGATTAAGCCTGGGGCCAAGCACCTGCTGGACAAGTGCTCTAATACTGAGCCACACTCCAACCCTCAAACATAGAATCTATGTGAAACTTCTTTTTAAAGACTCAGACTGGATCCTGTAGCCCACACTATAATCCCAGCACTAAGCAGACTGAGGCAGGAGGATTGCTTCAGGTTTGAGGTCAACTTGGCATACAAGATGAGTTTAAGACCGGCCTGAGCTGCAGAGCCAGACCCTGTCTCAAAAAACCAAAAACCCTGATTTTGCCACTGGTTGCTGGGCTCGGTGGCTCTTTAGGACACTAAGGAGTATAAGAGTACTTACTTTTCAGTTCATTTCTCATCTCTTATTTTTGTGTGTGTGTGGCTGAGTATTTTTTTGCAGGGGGGGAGAGGGGGCTGGCTCAGCCTACCCTGACAGTGGGACTGGCAGGGCACATGGTGCCAGGGATCAAACCATGGTCCCCTGTGCCTACCTAAGCTTACCTAAGCAGGCACATTAGACCACTGAGCTATGTCCCTGGCCCTGAATTTTGTTTTCTTAATGTTATTTTCATTTATTAGTGTGTATTTAGGACAAGCAGATATGGGTACATGTGCGCAGCACATCCTGATTCCTAGTGCCCAGGGGATAGACTGGAGGTTACAAAGGTGGGGTGCAACGTTTGGGTAGGGCCCCTGTGGCAGGTAGTGTGACCTTGACCTCCACATTTGGGTTTCACCTATAAAGGAGAAATAATGACAGCACTTCTACTGGCAGAGGAGGCATGAAGCCCAGCACCTCCAGTGGAGAGAGGACCCAACAAGCCACCTCTAACTGCATCTTCTGCTCTCACCTCTTGACCTCTTCCAATTGTTTCTGACTTAAACTTCCAGGCAGCATCACTTGTGTGTCTTGTGCTGTCTTGAACTAGCCCTCTACAACTAGCCCTCTTCTATTCCCCTACCTCCACATTTCTCCCTGAGCAATGCCTCTTGGTTCTTCTGCATCCTCAGTGGACCCATTGATCCATCAAGGAGAGTGGGGAGAGGTCAGCACCCCAAGCCTAGGTCACAAATGCAGGGGTCAGACAGCTGTTCAACCACTTGTCTCTATGTGACCATGGAAAAACTGACATCTCACTTTCTTTCCTTGGTTATGAAATAGATGTGAGGGCAATTTTTAGATTGGGAAGAACTGGTAAATGTAACATATACTCAGTGTTTAGCATGGTTCCTGAGACTTCAATGCACAAATTTATTTTTCAGTCCTAAGGGCTCAAACCAAGACCTTGCAAAAGCTAGGCAAAAAATGTTCTACCATTTATATCACTAGCCCCTTTTTAAAAAAAAATTTATTTTGGAACGAGGTTTTTGCTGAGTTGCCTCTGCCAGCTTTAGAGCTTAAAACTTCCTGTCTTGGCCTCCCAAAGTGCTGGGATTGCAGGTGTATGCTGTTGTACAATATGAGTTTATTACTTTCTGCTCTCAAGCCAGTAATGGTAATGACATCCGTAGTTCTTTCTGCTCCACCAGTCACCAGTGTCATTAGTCCTACATTAAGGGTGTTCTGCACCAGGTCTCCTAAACTGTACCATTACTGAGAGTGTCTCAGAGTCCTCTGAGAGTATGCAAAAGTGTGTAGCCTTCATCACTGATGGCCACATGGTCACATGGAAGGTTAGTGATCTGGCCAAGACTTCTATCCTCCCCATATTAGTGGCCTATAACTAACATTCTTTACCTAGTCTCACTGCCTCTTGTCTACTGCTCACACTATTATGCACCTCAGTTTGTTTTTTTGTTTTTGTTTTTTTTGAGACAGGGTCTTGCTATGCAGTTCCGGCTGGCCTTGAGCTCACTTTGGTAGCCCAGGCTGGTCTCGAACTCACACCAATCCTCCTGCCTCAGCCTCCCGAGTGCTGGGATTACAGTCGTGCGCCACCACGCCCGGCTTTTGTTTTGTATTTGAATATCAGGTTAATATATACAAAAATATCAGTTAAGGAAAAGTTTCCATAGTAGTAAAGAATTACTAAGACTAAAACATAACATAAATACTGGAATAGCAAATATATGACCGGAACTTCTAACAATTAGGGGACAGGATATCGCAAAAAGTTCTAGTATGTCGAAATGGACAGTCCATGATGCTTACTGATGGCCAGATGTCACTTGTGGGACTGAGCTACTGCTATTTCCTATCCGCCCTGTAGAACCAGACAGAATCATGACCCATAGAATGCAGGAGAAACCCATTTGTAGAATGTGCTGATGGACATATTCTGCTGCAGTATACAAAAGAATAGTTCAAAGACTGCTTTTATATCTCTTTTTCTCCTGTGTTTAATTGTTTGCCCTATTTGGTGGGTTCTTTCCTTTCTCCTTCATGGAGTTGTGGTCATTTTGATCCCTCTCTAGAATATCTTTTAGTAAACTATGCAGAGTTGTCTTTGTCATCATGAAATTGTTCAGTTGTTCTTCATCATGGAAGTATGTCACTTCTCCATTGAAAGAGAGTTTTGCAGGGTATGTCAGTCTGGGCTGGATTTTTTTTTTTTTTTTTTTGCAAAACTTGAAGTACTTTGCTTCATGCTCTTAATGGTTTGTGAAGAGAAGTCTGCTGTTATTCTGATGGGTTTTCCTTTAAATGTGATCTGTTTCTTTTTTCTAGTGGTTTTTGGCACACTGTTCCTGTGCTGAATTTCTGGGATCTTGATTATTACATGTCTGGGTGTGGTTTTAATTGGGTTGATGTTATTTGGAATTCTGTATGCATCAGTTACTGAATGTCAAATTTTTTCCCCATATTTGGGAAGTTTTCTACTATTCTGTCTATATTCTTTTTATATCATTTGTATTAACTCCTTCTTTCTCATTGATACCTATTAATCTTATGTTGCTCATCTTTGCATCATTTTACAGATGTTGAATTACTTTGTCTTGCATCCTAGTTGTTTTTAAGAGATCTTTTCTTACCTCTTCACTAGTTGCAATGGTGTCTTTAAGGTCTGAAAGTCTATTTTCACTTTCATTGAAATGGTTTTGCCAACTTGTGATTGAGGTTTTAATTTCCGGTTTATCTCTTTTAGTATGCTTCGTATATTCCATTTTTTTCCTATGTTGCTCATTCAAGGATTACATCATTTTTCTGTTTTTTATCAGTGTCTTCTTTAGAAGCACCTAGTACTTCTTTTGTTATAGGTATTATTTCTTTTTTTACTTCAGAAATTATTTTTGATCTGATTTCGTCTATACCTTTCTACAGTTGTTTTTTTACTTTAAATACTACTATTTCAGAGATTTCAGGTGTGTGATTTCCAATTTCTTCTCCTATTGTCGTCTGTATTTGTTCTGGGTGGGCTTGGGGCCTGAGAGAGCATTTTCGTCCTTCTCTTTGTCATTTGGTATAGCCCTGCCTTCTGACCCTTGGTGTAGAACTTTTGTAGAGTTCTTTCCTTAACATCAAATCTGGATCTACTAAGTTCAAATTCATCCATCTGGGTGTGTCTTAGGTCTGGCTGCTGAGCTCCACTTCTTCCTGCTGCAGCCCTTGGAGGTGAACCTGCTGTGCCACTCTGGTAAGATGTTCTACTCCTGCATCAGCTGGATGGATCTTGTCTCTAGTCTCTCTACAGGGAGTTCTGCAGCAGTTTTTCACACCGGGCCTGTCTGATGAATGAAGTTCCACTCATATTCTGGGCTTTTCTCTGGGTCAAATGAGTTTCTGGTGGGCTTAGAGTGGTCTCACTAACATGCTGAGCCTGGTTGCTGGGTAATGCATTTCCAACAGGTCCCAGGTGGTCTCACTCACAAGCCAGTTCTGGTTGCTGTGTCAAATCTGCACCTCAGTTTTAAAAAAATTGCTGTAATACTGTCCTGTCTATGTGATTGCTGTCCACACTCACACTTCTCACCCTTGTCCACACCCTGTGCTAGAAATTGTGGGAAGCTCTAAAAATACTGATGCTTAGCCCCATCCCAAGCCAGTTAATGGTATTAACAATACCAGGTATCAGAATTTTGTTTTAAGATTTCCCAGGAAATGTTAACACATATCTAGAGTCGAGAGCCCCAAGGCCATGAGGTAAGGGGCCAACTCCTGAGCAAGGCATGAGGGAGCCTCAGTGGTCTCGGTGAATCTAGTTTATTTGTCTGCCTCATCATCTGCCCTTCTCCCACTGCTATCCCATTTGATATTGCCAGAATAGGCTACAGTGTGCTCTGAATGTGGGTCTTAGGCTTCACCCCTTGCTCTTTGTTGCATTCCTTTTGCCTTTTATCTACCTGGGCACTTCCTTTGCAGAACCTTCCCCATGTCCCCAAGAAGTGTGTCCCTTACTTTTATATGAACTTCCATTGTAGTATTTACTCTGATTATAATTATTTATAGATCTGTTTTCCAGAACGTGCTGGTCCCTTAAAGCTAGGTTTCTTTAATTTCACTTCTGTAGTGCTCCACAGGACGTTAGGGCTCTCCTCGTGAGCGTTACAGTTAAATAAGTGAGGATGAGGATACCCCTGCTGGGGCCAGGTAATCTGTAGGTTTGGAACACGGTGAATATAATGACCCCTGATGTGGTTGGGAATGTTTTGAGAAGATCTTCCTCTTCTCTTGCTTTTTTATACCTCTGTAAAGAGGAGAGGTCAACGTTTATGAAAAATCCAAGTTTTTTCTCTAGGGTAAGGAAAATAAAGACCAGTTTTGAAAATAGTCTCAGACATCGTTGGTGAATATAATAGCATAAAGTTATGGCATATCTGTCTCTAGCAGCTTGTGAGAAATTTCCAAATGAGAGACTGAGAGTCAGCCATTAGCTTGGTGACAGCTGTTTGTTTAGGCCAGTGGGTTATCCCAATTTAGTTACTGACCTAAAGATACCCTTATATGGGTGGCCCTCTAACATTGTATGTTTCTATTTTTGATCTCACCCCTGGCCTTTGTATTATAGCTGCTGTCTAATCCTTCTCTTGACTATTTTTAATAACTCATTCCTTCATGTCTCAGAATTGGTCAACATACTCTAAAAAAATTATGACTTAAATATGATTTATTATTTCTGGTTTTTTGTTCTTTTGTTGTTCTTGTTTTGTTTTTGTTTTTTCCCCCTGGTGCCAGTGGTTAGTTTAAATTGGTTTCATTGAAAGAGCTTGGGTTATTTAGTAAATGATATCAGAGAGAGTCTTTTGAACATTGTTTGAGGGATGATTTGAGTTATTTATTTGCCTTTTATCTTGTCTTTTTTTTCCCCAAACACTCACCAGCATAGAACTCATGAGAAGAGGTGACTTATTCAAATGTGATACAAAGAAAAGTGCAAAATAGCCTCGTGTTGTGGTTTAGGCATCACTAGCTTTAATATGCTGCTTGTGAACAAATGAAATATTTTGCCTAACCAGCTGCTGATTCCTTTAAAACTCATGAATAAGAAGGACAAGATTCTTACATTTCCGTCTATTTTATTTAAAAAGAGAGGTTTTTTTTGTTTCCTTTTTGGATTCCTTAATGGAATCTGGCTCAGTCAAGAGTTTTCCTTTCTTTTTTAATATGGCTTAAATGAAAGTATAAAAATAAAATTAAAAGGATAGTTTCAGTCACTTTTTTCAGAGAACATTTTTTGATAGAGCTGAGTGAAAGGGGAAATACAACCTTTCCAGGCAATTTAAGAGATAAGAATATAGTATCAAAGAAAACAGAAGCCAACTCATACAAAGAAAGCATTAAGGTCTAAAATGGATAATTGTCTATTATTTTACAGTCTGCCATCAACCATGGTATTCTGGAACTGTTTGTCCACTACTCTTTTGTGAACTAGTGCCTGTGTGAAGGAAATGGTTTCTAGTGTGTCTGAGAATGGCCTCCAGATTATTATAATTATTGGGTCATTGTAGTTCTTAGAGTTGGTTTACTAATCCCTCTGAGTTAAGAGTCAGAATTTATTGTGCCTTTTTTTTTTAATAACTCCTTGGAGTCCTTTTTTAAAATATAATACTTAATGCTTAAGGATGTAGCCACATATGCATATCATCAGGTGATCCAAGCAATCCCCTCTGTTGACACTGGCCACCTGCTAATTCTCATAGCTAAGTACAGTTAGAATTCTCGGGAATATTTTATGTCTTTAATTTGAAGTAGATTCTTAACTGCTTTCCCTAAAACGACACCTCTTAGTTTATGTGGTTGGAAACAGATCATATCCATTGACAGGGAAACTTAAAAATTAAGAAATAATTTCCTGGTCATTTACCCTCAACTAAACCTTAAAATCTGGAGTGGACTAGCAAGAGTGATTGGAGTATATCTGAATTGCTGATAGTAAAACTGGTGACCTAGAGTTGTTCTCACAAGGGACCTTTCAGTCTTACCCTGAAATTTTCATATCCACCTGATAGAAGATAGCAGGGGCACCTCAAAACCCAGAACCCCACAGTAGGTGATCACTATAGTTTCCCCTAGAAATTCTCAGTCGTCACTTCAGCATATATGTAAATACATATCCACAGAGTGAGACATGTATACAAATATTTTAAAAATCTGTATCAGATACCATCCTGAATACTTTATCTGTATTAAGTTCTTTTTTATATATTACAGTCCTGAAAGTTGAATTCTATTAAATACCTGCCTACATTCTCAAAGCCAGTAGTAATTGGTGGAACTAGAATTTGATTGAAGGTCAAGTACAGCTCTTCTTAAAATGCTTTTATGAAGCCTTCTTTACCTCAGAAAATCTTAACTTTTAAATTTAAAAGTGTGGTAGACCTTACTCAGAAAATGTTTGTGAAACTGAGTATGGTGACTCACACCCATAATCCTATCTACTCCAGAGACAGAGGCAAGAGGATTGCAAGTTCAAGCCCATCTGAGAAACTTGGTGAGACCTCATCTCAAAAATTTGAAAAATACTGTGATTCCAGCACTTGAGAGGCTGAGGCAGGAGATTCGATGTGAGTTCGAGACCAGTCTGGGCTATAAAAGTGAGCTCAAGGCCAGCCTGAACTGCATAGTGAGACCCTGTCTCAAGAAGATTTAAAAAAATTTTTTTTTGAAAAATAAAACATAAAAAGGGCTGGGCATGGAGCTCAGTGGTAGAACAACCTAGTACTGGGGGGAATGATAGTGAGGAGCCTTGAGACAGACTGTAGCTTAGGAAGCATTGTGATTGAAATAAGTAGTATCTGGCATTTACATAACAAATTATAATGTTTTGGGAAGTTTGCTGCTTGATGTGTGACTCAGGAGATTTCCTGTAACTGGAACCAGGGATTGAAGTCAGGCCCTTGCACTTGCTAGGGAAGCATTTATTCTACTGAGCTATCTCCCCAGAAAAATACACACTTAATGTTGAGTAGTTTAGATTCTATCCCACACAGAATTAGCAATAAAGTTTGATTTGTGATGAGTGAAATTTTACCTTCACAATTTTCTGTGACAAGATGATTGCTATACATAGCATAAGTAAGATTTTCAGAAAATATTACTTATTTAGACAGAACAGAGTATTTTTCAAGTGCCTTTAGCAGGTTTTGTTTTGTTTTGTTTTGTTTTTTGTTTTGGTCTAGCTTGGTAACTATCTTTATTACTGCCATATTAAAAACAGAAAACTCAATTTAACATTTTGTTGCTAGATTCAAATAATAACACTGCAGTTAAAAGTATTTTCACAGCACTCGAGAGGCTGAGGCAGGAGGATCAGTGCGAGTTCAAGACCAGCCTGGGCTACAAAACTGAGCTCAAGGCCAGCCTGAACTGTACAGTGAGACCCTGTCTCAAAAAGCCAAAAAAAAAAAAAAAGTATTTTCAAAGCCAAACTGGGTGGTATATACCTATAACCCTAGCACTCAGTGAGGCTGAGATAGGAGGATCTCAAGTTTGAGCCCAGTTTGAGCAGCTTAGCTTAGACTCTTTTTATTTATATTTAAATAAAAAATAAAAAAGGGTCAAGGATACAACTCAGCCCTGGTTTTAATCTCC
This sequence comes from Myocastor coypus, assembly GCA_004027025.1. Classification (NCBI taxonomy): domain Eukaryota; kingdom Metazoa; phylum Chordata; class Mammalia; order Rodentia; family Myocastoridae; genus Myocastor; species Myocastor coypus. The sequence continues at coordinate 16,951 of PVJA010009252.1, read as the reverse complement.
ACTATTGGGGAAAATGTTTTTTTCCGGGGTAGAGATTTAGCTTAGTGACAGAACACTTGCCATTAGCATATGTGAAGCCCTGGATTCCATCCCCAGCAGGGAAAAAAAATTGTGTTTTTCCTAATTTTTTAATTACTGGAGCTTTAATTAATGCTTTTTGACTTTGTTTCAAAGTCTCCAGTTATTGTACTTTTAAGGTTTCTTTCTTTTTCTTTTTTTTTTTTTTTGAAGAGTAATATATTATAAAGGTTCATGTTGCACCTAAGCCAATGTTTGTTTTTCCTTTTAAGGTATCTTCATGGCATAAGATGTCTGTGCCTGTTTCCCTTAAATCTGAGGGCAGTGCCATGTCTAGCAGTTTGAAACCTAATAGCTTGAATCACAGGAAGGCCCCACTTTCAAAGTAGAGAAAGGATAGCCTCAGTTTTAAATGAGTGGAGGCTGAGGTTGGAGGGCATGAAAACATGTTTGAGCCCTGTACTATGATGTAGCTATGCAAACTCAAGGCAAAGGAAAAGGAAGAAAAGCATTTAAGTGTTTTCAACACCTTCTATGTACCAGGTAATGTTTTTGGTGATAAAGCTGTATCCTTTACATCTGTAGCTATATATAGCTATTGGTCTCTCTCTATGTTTCTTGCTGTATATACATAAACATATAAATTTATTTTTAAAATGTTTATGCAAGGTACAGTTCTACAGACTTCACAGGTATAGACCCATCTGATCTTCATATTAACCCTTTGAGGCATGTATATTATCTTTGTTTTAAAGATAATGAAACTGATGTATAAGATAACTAATTGCCCAAGGTCAGTAGCTACTGATAAAGACAACATGTAAACTCAGATGATATTGCTTTTGGTCCTTTACTCTCATTTGATACTTCATAACTTAGATTTGGAGAAATCAAGTAACTAACCAAGAGTCAAAGCAGCTATTATGTGGTGGAATTGAAACCTGTATTTCAGCAACTGCCGAAACATGCATTGTGGCTTTCCTTGCTGTGCTGTCTTTGCTTCTGGGTGATGTTCTTCCCACTTCTCTTGCTGTTGAAAGCTGATCACCATGCAGAGGCTCAATTCAAATGTTATTTCTTCGAAGTGCCCTTCTTCATTAGCAACTGGAAACTATATTTTTTAACATTCCTATTGAAATAAATTTTTAACCTTTTGCTTATTAGTAACTTATCTATCTGTCTTGTATCAGATTATAAAACTGTTGAAGTCAGAGCTGTCATTTGTACCATTTTCTGCTACTGTCACAGGTATCTGCCACTCATATAGAGGTTGCACTTGCTTGAAAGTTTCCTGGTAGCAGAAATCAGGTGTTTAAATAGTATTTGTTAAATAGGTGACTGGTAGTACTATAAATTTCCCAATAGATTTCTAACGTACTTTGTTTTATTTTTCTTATTCATTCTGAATGGTGCAGTGAACTGAGCTTGGGACCAAAAGATTTTCCAACATCCCTCAAGTAACTGCTTCTGGTTGAGTTACTGAGTTTAGGTTGACTGGGACACTTTGGGTACTTTTGCCTACTGCTTAGGGGTACAGGGAGCTTTCTTTGCAGATTTGTTAGCAGTAGTGAAGAGCTTGGCCTCTGACTTTTTTGGAGTACTAAAGTACTTTAGCAAAATCAACTGTGTTAAAATAAATATTCTCACTGTAACTGTGACAACAATGTACCTTTACTTTCACAGTCCTAATGTAAATCTTGTCATAAAATTATATTGAATTAGCTATTCATCAGTTTTTAAAACCACTCACTTGAAGAATTATCTTAGAAAAAAATGAATACTGAATAAAAAGCTTTGTATTCATAGAGTTCTCAGTTTGTGTGTATAAAATAACACTCTTAATTTTTTTCTTTACTATTAAGACAGACTCATTGGGTTATACCAGTGTGGTTATTCTGAAAAATACAATGAATAGGACACATAACTTGTTTAGCATTTAAAGTTATTCAAGATATGCGCATTAGTAAGCACTTACTGTAGAATTAACTACCTGATACTAGTGCCTGAGAAGGACAAACATTTCAAATGCCTTTGCAGTTCTGCAGGTCATACAGTGGTCCTGGTCCATGCTAATCTAGGTGATGTCTGAGCACCTGGTGCACTGGGTGGCCACAGAGCTCAGGAAGCCAGCCTTGGTGGCTTCACTGAGAAGTCTCAGGGTTCCAAAGGGCCAGAGAGGGCAAACTGCAGAGGAGTAGCCCTTTTTAGTGCTGTGGATTACATTGCTATTGTCCCGGTGGCCATGCCAGATTCAGCGTGCGAATGAACTGCTTAAGAATTAGGGTAATAGCGAGACCCTGTCTCAAAAAAAAAAAAAAAAAAAAAAAAAAAGACAAAAAAAAAGAATTAGGGTAGACTCTAACAGGGTGTCATTATCGGGACAGGCTACCAAAAGCCTCAATTTATGTGAATTAGTCAGTGCCCCCAAATTCTGATGTAGCCTCTGGACCTGAGGAGATATTGTAAAGAAAATTAAACAAGCCCTTGTAGTTACAGAGTTTTTAAAGCATTTACTGACCTGAGGTTTCCATGAAATACTTAACAGTGGCTAGAATTTCCTTTCAACTTTTTGTTCTCTGAAGTTCTGAGCTGTAAAAGCAGGGAAACCTTTAATCCTTACTAAATATAGTCCAAATTGGTCTTCAGTGAGTACCATGCTGATGACAGCAGTGGTGTGATGATGGCACCACTGCTATCTATTGAGAGTGCTGGGTGCAAGTTTTGCCTGTCATCTTATTGGTTTCCGTACTGTCCTTTGATGTTAGCATTATTGTCCCCATTTTACAGACCAGGAACTGCCGCCCAGAAGTCAGGGAGACTCCAGAGCTCGTAGGACAAGCAGGTGGTACATTCCACTCTGACTCCAAGTCTTTCTGACCCCACAGCTGCCTTCCAAAGAATTTCTTTCCTCATGGATTGGAATGATTTTTTAAATTAAGCATTCAGGGGCCTGGCGGGATGGTTCAGTGGTCTAAAGCGCCTGCTTGGGAAAGCTTGGGCGGCTTCAGGGACCGCGGTTCGATCCCTGGCACCACATGCTGCACCAGCCCTGCCCTCGGGGTGGGCTGAGCCGGCCATAAAAATGAGTGAATAAACAAACAAAGGTTCTGAAACAAGGGAAAAATAATAAATAAATAAATAAATAATTATTAAAAAAAATTAAGCATTCATTTCTTTCTTTCTTCTTCTTTTTTTTTTTTTTTAATTTTAGCAGGGTCTACAGGGTGTATGGGACCTCACTACACAGATCAGACTTGTAGTGATTCTCCTGTTTACAGCCTCCCAAAAGCTGGGACTACAGGCATGTGTCATCATGCCCAGTCTCTTTCACTGTCTCAGCAGGCCCCAGGGGCGGGGCCCAGGCTGGCAGGCTGGATATCAAACCTCTGACAACCTTTGTGTTTGCCTTAACAGGCGCTTTAATCTGCTGAGTTATTTAGCTGGCCTAGCATTCATTTCTTGAAAGCTATGAGTATATTATCCTAAAAAAAACCAAAAAAAACTGGGAAGTATGATAGGATCTGAATTTTTTTTCCCCATTCCATCACCTTTAGTGGTTAGACCAAATTACCACATTCCATTTGAAGATGAAAACTGCTATTTCCATATATAGTTTTTTTGATACTTTTGAAAATGTGATCTCGGCCGGGCATGGTGGTGCACGCCTGTAATCCCAGCACTCGGGAGGCTGAGGCAGGAGGATCGGTGTGAGTTGGAGACCAGCCTGGGCTACAGAAGTGAGCTCAAGGCCGGCCTGAACTGCATAGTGAGACCCTGTCTCAAAAAGACAAAAAAAAGAAAGAAAGAAAGAAAGAAAGAAAGAAAGAAAGAAAGAAAGAAAGAAAGAAAGAAAGAAAGAAAGAAAAGAAAATGTGATCTCTCGTTGACCTATCACTCTTCGGAGTTTTCAAAGAGAAATGCAAAATATTCAGATATTCAAGAACCTGTATCTTAAATTTCATTTGACAATTGTCTTTATTTTAAAAATGAACTATGCTGGTCTGTGTGCTCCCTGCACCCTATGATAGCATATTGCAGTAAAATGTGAGCTTCAACAGGGGCCTGTCCTCTGCTCACAGCACCTAGCCTACTAACTGGAACATGCCAGCACTTACGGGATTACAGAACTGAACTCTACCGCTAGGAATGAGAATGTGTTCTTCCCTTGTTTTGGCTTTTACCTTCCTCTCTGTGAGTCCTTTCTTTCTAAATGTCTCCCCTCATCTCTGCCTCAGTTCCACAGCTTTCCATAGCTTTCCATTTTTCCCACTATCTGCTGCTAGGCTAGCCTCATGGCATTTTCCATTTTTGAATCACAAGTCCCTTTTCAATAAAGCTGTAAAGAAAGTCATTACTCCAGGAAAATACATACAATGCACACAAAATATTTTACATCTTATTTCAGAAGTTAAGAATGCAGTCTCTAGACTTTGAATCAATGAAGACAAACATTTTTTTCATCTTCATTTGCCAGTGTTGTTTTTTGTTTATTGAACAATAAGAAAGCAAGCACACACCCACAGGTATGTACTTGTTAATGCAGTTGTAGAAAGTTGTTATCAGGAAGGTATTTGCAGATACGAGCTCTTTCTTATGACAGTCATTATGCAGGTATGGTTACTGGACATTTCACATATAGATTATCTACATGGAGATGCCCTGGTTGCCAGATGCCACTCATTATCACAGACTAGCACAAACAAAAAGCAAGTTATCCCATCAATATCTTTTATATTAATTATATTTTGAAATGATAGTATCTTGGATGTGTTTTTAAAAATTAATTGCATCTTGTATTTTTTAAAAATGACTACTAAAAAGTTAATATACAGATTGGTGATCTGTAGCCACGTTAATTCATTAGCAAGAATTCATAAAAATAGTAATTGTTTATTTTTTAGATCTACTGGATTAAAGATCCCATATGTTACCACCCTCTACTTGCACAGTGCTGCTTTTTCCTCTTCTCTGCCAAAAATGGGTCAGAACAAATGGGTAGACTTCACCTTGCTGTTAATGGTACATGTAGATTTTTGTCTACTGTTGAAAGTTGCCTACAACTAAGATGCAGTTGACTCAGGTTATTTTCACTAATAAAAAGGAAACAGCAGAGTGACTAATGTAAGTAGGAGGCCACACTATTTTCTCTGGAATGCTTTGCTTGTAGCATCTTAGAGCAGGTGTGGTTGCTGTTGAAAGAAACAGCAGAGTCACACTCAGCATAGCTGACACATGAGAGTCTGGAAAATTGGTCAGTGTCTCCTGCCTTCAGTACATGTGATGGATGTGAGCTCCATTGAACAGCAAACTGCTCTTCTCCAGTGCAAAATCCTGACATAAATGAACTTCATATATTTACTTTTCCTTACTTTATCATTTAGGTAGAAAATATTTTGTTTATAGGCTTTTTTATTATTATTAATTTGTTAATGTTTTTAGTATAGGATGTCACTACATAGATCAGACTCATAGTGGTCTTCCTGTTTTCAACCTCCCAAGTGCTGGGAGTAGAGGTACGCACCAGTCTCACCCAGTCTCAATCGCCCTCAATGTGCCCCAGACGCAAGGCCTGCACAGCATGCCAGGGATCAAACCCTGGTCCCTGTGTCTGCCTTAAACAGATGCGTTAGTCTGCTGAGCTATCTGGCTGGCCCTGGCTTTTCTATTAACCCATGCCATAATAGGATAAAAATAATTATGTTAAAAGCTTCACAGTGTTGTCTTTTGGCATTAAGAATCCCACGGTATGCTGGGCATTATTGACAATAATTACTTTAATCAAAAGTGAGCTGTTTTTGGTTAGTGTTCATTTCCTTTCCTCAGCATGGATAGGAATATTCACTTCTAGAACTTGGGAAGAGTAACACAGAGGGACAGATGGCTTCTACCACTACAAGTGGCCCTCAGTGCTAACTACAGCATCCTCAAATTGGGCAATCGAGGTGAGATATCAGCAGCGAGCCATTTTTGTAAACAACAGGAGAGGGATTGTGCTGGAAGACTCCAGCTTATGCCAACCCTGTGCCGCTTTTGGCATCCATGCCACAGACAGCATTTCACCTTTTAAGGCCCATGTCACAGGGTAGCTGCCTGCAGTAGAGAGGCAAGGAGTCATGTTAAGCTCTTGCAACTCAGACTCGGGATTTGGGAATTGTGTAGAATAGTTCTTCTGAAGTCTAACCTAATATAGGACATTTTTAAGTTAGGAAAACAAAAACTCTGAAAAGATCTATAGGATTGTAGCTAAATAGTGTAGAAGCCCTGTCTGTCAAAGTGTGGTGGGGGGATAGGGAAATCCAGTGTTGATCCCAATCACTGAGTTATCTTATATCTGTTTACTTATCTTTTTTTTTTTTTTTTTTGCGGGACCAGGGTTCAAACTCACGACCTTGCACTTGCCAGGCAGGCGCTTGTGCCACGGAGCCATCTCCCCAGCCCCTGTTTACTTATCTTTTTAAAACACAAAAAAAGGAAGGTGGCATAGTGTTGCGTGTCTATTTTCCCAGAACTTCTGCAACAGGAGGATCAAGAGTTCTATGCAGGCCTCAGCTACATCATGAGACCCTGCTTCAAAAAGTGGAAAGGGAGGGGGAGATGACATCTCCTAGAGTTGTCTGGAGATCTGATTGAAGTTTACAGGTGCTTTGATATCTCTTATAATATAGCCAGTAAGAACTAACTATGTCGATAGAACTGAAATACCTAAGGGAAACTAGTCTGAGTCACTCTGAAAAGAAAGAAAGGGTTCTGTGTCTTTGTTCTAAGTCATACTAAGGGCACTTACACCTTTTAAAGAATTTTTATATTTTGATTTTTTTAAACTATCAGCTCTATGCTTAGAGCCTTTGTTAGCCTGAGCTTCAGTATTCTTTGAGAATTGTCAGTCACCTTATAGAAGATAGTTTTTGTTTGTTTGTTTATTCGTTTGTTTTTGTTTTTCTAATCCCAGCTGGCCAGGCTGCTAAACACACTTCAAAATGTTCCTTGCCCCAAACAATGTCTTTTGCAAATATTGAAGATGCTTGTTTTTAGTCGTGGTATAGTGGTACGTCTGTCTCGTGGGGACTCGTCGGGAGGTATAGAAGACAATTTCAAAGACAAGTGAGTAGCTATGAGTGACCGTCACCTATAATAAGGCATTTATGGAAGGGTGTTGATGGACTTGGTAGTCTGTGTGTTCAGTGTCTGTTTAATTTTATATAGCATCACATGTGATCATACCATTTAAGCTTTCTGACTGAACATCCTTTCCTCTGCTTTTTCTTGTGAAGTGCATACTGTACTGCCACCTTGTTGCCAAAGTTTTGTCTGATCTGAATGTGCTTGAAAATCAAGTGATTGCCTGTTGCGAGAAAAGAGCTTATTCTTTCTCTTTGTCAGTACTTGCAAAACCAAGTTAAAAGAAGTTAGCACTGTTGGACTGAATTCAGGAATGGGCATGATCATGATGCTATGTATTGTTCACCAGGGCACGCCCCTTGGCCACATTTCCCATTAAGAGGACACCGATGTTGTCCTAGTGAATAAATCCCAGCACACATGATGCAAATCAGAGTGTTCCTGCCTGCTGCTTAGCCGCAGTTAATTTTAGCCAGGGTTTGTTCTACGAGTTGTAAAACTGTTTACCCAAGTAGAAGTTAGTAAGCTGAGATGTGACTTCTGGGCCTAATGTGATAGAGTATTTCAGTCTTTGGATTGTGTTTATGATCCGGAGAGCAGCCTGCTGAAGAATTGTGGTTCGGATTTCCTTTGAAACTCCTTGTAAGTACTGGGGGAATTTTAAAGACTTCCCTTGTTCTTTGAGCCTTAAATCTTCCTAATATGACTGTTATAGCAATTCTGTATCACCCAAACAAACCAGAAACCTTGGAGTTGATGCTTCAGACCTAGGAACAGTGGCAAAGGATTTTTTCTTTACATGTGCCCTGCTGGCAGAAACCTGCCTTATTTAGTTTTCCCAAACAAAGTATTTGATTTTTACTTATTTTTATTTTTACAAAAACAATCTGTAAGTTATTAGTCTATTAAAATGTTTTTTAGTGGAAATGGCACCTGTAAATCCTGAAATGTTATACTGTGTGACTGTGATTTATTTTCTATGGTAACCTAACTCTTAGGGAAAAAATGTTACAAGGAATTCCTGTTACACCGGGCTGCACAAGTTAATGCTGCACAAATAATGGAAGCGTCACATGTAATTTTGTTACATGTATTGATAGACAGCTTTTATTTCTAAAGAATATTTTGTGCTTAAAAAATAGACCTATATAAAAAATAATTTTGGAAGATAGTCTTAGAAAATATTTTAAAACATCCTTTGGTTAAGTTAACAAAATTACTCAAAGACCATGAAACTCTCCACTCATGACTGCTCTTAATTCATGAGTTATTTAACAGTCAATATTTTAAATTGTCAGAATCTCCTTACTTAGTTTGAAGTGTGTTTGCATCCAGAGAAAACTGGCTTCATATCAAGACAGTTTGCTTATAACACAGGCAGGAATTTATCAGTTACTGTGACAACTTTATCACTTCAAGGAATGTCAATTTTAATGAAACAATTGGGCTTCCACATCTCCTGAGAGCCGAGCTGGGAGGCAAACTTTCAGTACTATGAATGCCATTTTCCCATTTTGCAAAGCTGTATTTAAAGACTTCATTGTTCTTAGGTGTTGTCTGATTTTAAATACAAATGACATAAAGTGTCAACAATGAAAGGAAATGTTTTAGCATTAAGTTAAGTAGGAAAAGAGTGTAAGAAAGGAAAATAGAACTGAATTCTTAAACTATTTTTAGAAAAATATTTTTTGAAACTTAGTTTTTCTTGAGCAGAAATTTGTAGTCCAAATTAATTATAACAGAAAATTTTCTGATGTCATCTTCAGCCATAAATGGAATTCAGTTGCAATGTATGTGTGTTTTATAATATATGCTTTACTTAAAGAATGTAACAATTCTTGTTACTCCATTAGTAAGGTACCATCAGAATCTCGGGTGTGTTCTAAGGGTATATGATTGTTTTAAGTTTTCACGCTAAAATTCATTTGATTAGTAACACTTTTTAGTGCTCTCTTAAAGAAAAGCTGACTAGAATTTATCCATTAAAAAAAAAAAAAAAACTAACAGGTTTCTCTACTAGTTGGATATATGTATTTATAGACAAGTTGCTAAAATACTCATAAACACTTCCAGAGTGTTCGTTCCAATGATTTATGTACTGCGAGAGAATAATCTGGGTACATGAGGAGATAGTTGCAATTGTGTAATTGGCAGTGTTGGATTCTCCCATGTTTGTTGGTGCTATAACAACTCATCACTACCTATCCTCTGTACCCAATGACACTGGATGTTAGGCTTCCCACTTCTTTTTAACCTATGTTAATAAGGACCTGAGTGTGACAGGTCACAGTGTGAGCGGAACTGATGCAGACCCAGGTGGGGGAACCACTTGCCAAGAGATGGGGCAGCTAGGGACCTGTATGTGGAGCCTAGGAGTGCCCGCCTCAGCCAGCCCAGTTCCTGAGGTCCAATCCCCAAAGGTCCATGTGTGCACTCATCCTCTATGTCCTTAGAGCTGCTGTCACTGGTACCACCTTCTCCTTCTAGCCATCTACCCCTTTGGGTGCCAGAGTAGCTGCTGAGTGTGGTAGATTTGTTTTGTTGTAGTTTTATTCCAAGAGAATAGCCTCTCCCCTGAACTTTTGAGCAAGTTTCAGGGAAACAAAGACTCTCCCCTTTCATTGTCATGATTGTTTCCCCCCAGTGATGCTGGGAGTTGAACCAGGGACTCACACAGCAATGCAAGTACTTTACCCCTGAGTCACATCACATGTGAGGCTTTCAATAAACAACTTGTCTGTATGACATATGGGAAGCATATTATATAGCAGGTTGCCTTCGGATCTGGAACCAATGAGTGGCTATCACATCCTTGTGGATTTTTCTTTCATAAGAAAATTTGGTAGAAGAGACTTCCAGACTCAATTGTATTAGCTAAAGTGGAAGGCAAAATAGGCAGAGAGATGCCCCCAGCTTTGCTGCCTCAGGCAGAAGTATGTAATGATGGGATCTGACTGGGAGTAATGCTGATTTTCTGGAAAGTCCTGGGACCACTGTTATTATGCAGCGTGTATTATACATCCCCGGAGCACACACAATGCACAAAGGCAGCATAGTTCTACTTCCAGGGAACTCACATGCTAGAATTTGGCAGTGAAACACACAAACACAGAAAATGGCCCCTGCTCACCCCCTCCCCTCCCCAAAAAAAAAGAGGAGAAAGGGAAAGAAGATGGAGAGGAGCAGAGGTTAGTTAACTTTTAGCTCCTAATTGTGCCTCCACCCAGGTGCTGCTTCTCTTTCTCTAGCAGCAGTGAGAGAAGTCGGGGGATCCTAGAGTGCTTTGTCTCCATCCAGCAGACAGGAGGCAACTAAGCAGTTTCACCTGTACTTGACACTGTTATTTGGTGGAGAAGTAGACTCAGCACAAAGGCCAGTAAAAAGACAAAAAGCAGCTTTGTCCATACATCTTCCATAATATTGAGATAGGAATCTGAATTGGAGATTTGGTGCTCTCTTCCCTCCTTAACTAATTTGAGACTGAATAAGTTACTTAGCCCTGTGCTGGTTTAAAATGCCCAGTCAACTGTTGAACTAGAAGGTAGGTGTTATTACTGTAGCTCATCAGGGAGTCAGGAGAGCATGACTCAGAAGGGGAGCTAATCAGGCAGCTTGCACACTGGAGATTCATAAATCCGAGCTTGCTGCCCGTATCTGAATCACTGCTCCATGCCGACCTCAGCGAATCTCTGACCAAGATTCTGGGTCTAGTTCATGGCTCCACAAATGAAAGGAATTTGGAGAGGCCTCCACAAAGAACCTCAAAAAATGATTAAAGGGTTAGAAAATGATGCCTATAATAAGAGGTTAGAGAACTTCTATTATTTAGCCTGGAGGGGAAAAAATGACTGGAGACTTTTAAATTGTTATTCAGCATCTGCGTGTCTTTGAACCAACCAGATCTGCTTTCTTCAGAATGGACAAGCCAAGCCCAGCCAGGGGCAGTGCATGGCAGGTCTCCCATGAGCACTCCTATGACCCTTGGTTTCACAGACCTAGGATCACTTGGTACAGAAATTGGAGCAGGAACCACCTGTGTGTTTAGAGGCCTCTACAGCAGTTATGACTTGTGCTGTATTTCAGGGACCACTCAATGAGCTATTAGGAAGAAATTAGCTGGTAGAAATGTAAACGTTTGTCCTGAAGTCACTAAAACTAACTTTATGTTCGTTGGCAGTGCTTTCAATATTATCTCTGCAGCAAAAAGGTAAGTGACCTCTCAAAGTCCCTTCTAGCCCTGACTTTGCTATAGATTTCTTTTTGTTGCCTGAAAAAAAATTGATAATTAACCAGGGAATTTTGCAGTGACTTCTCTGAATTCAATAGCTAAAGCAGTAGCCATTTTACTTTTACTTTTTATTTATTTATTTATTTATTTATTTATTTATTTATTTTTGGTGGTACTGGGCAAGACCAGGGCCTCACACAAGCTAGGCAAGTGCTCCCCCACTGAGCTACATGCCAAGCCCTGACAGTACCCATTCTAAAAGAAGAAACAAATGAGATCTTGTGAGAGTAGTAATATTGGATCACCATTGTGTCACTAAATACATCCCCTCCATTTCACTTTTTACAAGCACTTGGAAGGACAGTAGAGCAGAGGTAGCATATGATCATGACAGGGATCCCCTTAACATTACCCTATGACCACTTTGTGTCACTCACTGTTGGCTACCTTGGTCACTGTCTTTGTGAAGCTGATTTCAGAGAAAAGGCTATGGAAAAAGTTTGTCACTTCCTCTAAAAAAGAGTTGGTGGGTGCATAGACCTTCCAGCTGTGGGTGTGCCATTTCTCAGTGCAGTGTGACAGCTTAGAAGTAGGACAGTATGGAAGGACAGCGAAGATCAAGCAGGTGTAGTGCACTGTCAGATTGAAGCTGTCCTGGAGCTGCATTCCCTGGCTTGTGTTTCCATAGCCAATGGGCCAGTGGTGCACATGGGAGGCACTTGATCACAAGTCTGTGAGGGATAACACTTGAAATGTCCAAGGCCACAGGTTCCTGCCCTCTCCTGAGTCTTGAGTAGTCTGAACTCAGGCAGGTAGCAGTTTTTATACTTCCCAGTCAGATGAGTGACCCTCAGAGCCCCAAGTTCACACTTCACTTGCATATCTTATAAATAAACTTTAGGCCAGTTACATCTTTCCCTTTTATGTTTTCCTTGGTGCTTTTTGTTTGAGAGAATTGTCTTGGATTGAGAGCAGACTGCTAAGAGTGTCTGATATACATTGGATAGCATTTAATACAAGATTTTTGTGATCATCATGAAGAAATGGCTCTCTGAGGACATGTTTTGCCAGTACTATTTAAAGTGTCACACAACACATTGTGGTGGCCAAAGAAAACATGCCTTCCCTTAGCCAGGGAATTGTGGCTCTAAGATTTTAGCACTTGAAACTAAGCTAGGTAGAATCCTTGCCTTTTGTAGCTATTAATGTAGTTAATTGTATGTTTGCAGAAAAAGTCCTTGGAGTTAGGAAAGATGGGAGTCAAGCTCACTTTGTACTTGGCCTAGTCAGGGGGCACAAAGGGGCAAGTGTCTGTGCTGATGTCCTTATCCAGGCTTTGGGTCCTGTTTGAAAACTAACATCAAGCAAGATAGACTTTTATTTTTTGTATCTGTGTCTCTATTTTCAGAAAATATGAAGAGCTAGAACCCGTTGTGTCCTAAGATAGCTATCCAGAGACCATAAAGAGCTGATTATTAACTCATGTATGCTGAAGATTGAACTTTTTAAATTTTTGCATAGCATTCCTATATTTACCTAGAAAAATTGAAGAGGCAAGAATTTAAGGAGAACATATTTCATTATGCTCCATTTTTATCCTTCAAAAATGGATCACTGAGTACCAGAGAATTAGTACTTTGAGTGGATCTACAAATACAATTTCTTCAAAACTTATGGACCTCATAACTGTATATACAATATAAAAAATTCCATGTGTCTTATCCATTATATTTTTAGTGACAGGAGTGATAAAGCTACTGTGAAAGCGAGGCATGTATTTCTGCAGGGGGACACACACTTAGCATGTGTGTGATCATGGGTTTAGTCCCCATCAAACCTTCCCAAATGATAATGTATATTTCAAATGTCATTCTTTTTAGTTATTCTTTTGTAGTATTTCTTCCTTGTTGCCTTTCTAAAAGTTATTCACAGTAGAAGATGCAAGCATGATGCCTTGTCTAAACAATGTTAGCACAAGACTTTCTTTTTAATGAACTAAGAGAAACTACCTATGTGACAGTAGTTACACAGTAACAGCAGTTACACAGTAGATTCCCCTTTCCCTATCAGTTTGTCTTTCCTTCTGAATAGTGTCTTTCCAGTTCACAACATCTGTTGTGCATTTCAAATGTTATTTACTTGTTTTTTTCACACTAATGAGACAATAAAATGTTTACACCTATGGATCTAAGTAATTTCACTTTTGAATATGGTTTCGAGTTGTGTTCATTTACCTATGAAACTCCATTTTATTCTTCATTATTGCTAAGTGATACTACATTATATATTTTTTAAATCTTTTTTTTCCCCCATTCTTTGGCTAAAGGACCTCTGGGTTGTTTCCAAGATTTCATAAAGGAAAATTCTGACCTTTCTTTAGGCAGAGACATAAAGAGATTTTTATGCCTGAGAAGAGGTTCACCTAAACTGCTGCATGGTAGAGACTGATTGATAAAATCAGTTCTCTTAATCTGAAGTACTAAATGCAGCTAGCAAGAGCCTACTTTTTCTTTTGCCCTCAGCATTAAATGAACTTCATTCTGATCTCAAATTGGTCAAGATATTAGGTTCAATATAATTTGGAAAGAAAAAGAAGTTATCTGGGATCCAAGATATTTTTAAAATAGTATTTCTGGTGTTGGGGTATGTATTTAGATTTGGTAAGGGACTATAGTTTAGGATCTTAAGTTCAAAGTTGTGAACAGTGGAGCCATGCTCAGCAGACTTCTGGAAATATCTCTAGTGGCAGTGTTGGGGATGATGGAAAGAACAAGTCATCAGCTAGTATTTCTAGAGTTGTTCATCTTTGTGGTATCACCATGTGTCTCACCAGCTTGTACTAAAAATGATAGCACTTTAAGAGAGTCCTGGCTCACTCCATCATTACTGCCAAATGCTAAGATGTCCTTGTGGCCTTAATAAGAAGGTTATTTGAGGTAACTTTTGGTGCTGGTGTTAAGTAAAATCTGAATCAAAAACAGTAGCCCTGATTTCAACCAATTTCATATGATGACATTTGAAAATAAGGACTCTTGGTGGTTATTTAGAGGGTTTTTGAAATATGTCCCTAACTTGTACCTGCAAGGAAGGGAATTCTGTAACCAAACCTGTGTTGGCCAGAGATTTAAATTGGGATGAACTCAGTCCACTTTCACCAGCACTGATAGACCCAAAGTGCCTTGAGAAGCAAAAAGGTGTCTAGGGTCCTTTACAGCCCTGTTTTGGCCTACTTTCTTTTTGTGAACCTTTATTACTCATAGATGAATGTTTCCTGAAACCATGTGTCTGCTTCTCCAGCCTTACCAGGAGCACAGGTCTTTCCTTCGCCACCTTTTTTTATTTGTCATTTTGTGCCACTGCACTCCCCTCCCCGCCAGATACACCCTACATGGGGATTCAGTCCTGAGGGATTCAGTGGACAGGGATTGTTCTCCACAGTGAGCAGCTCTGTGGGGAAGTTCCAAGGACAACTGTGTGTGTCCTCACTCCCCAAATTCTCAGCAGAGTGGAGTCCAAGCACCCCAGAAGCTGCCTCAGCCCAGGTATGTGAGACTCCATGTGGAGAGTAACCAGGCCACTAAAATTTAATTAAGGAAATTATTTGCAAGTTGATTGGCTCAAAGAATGAAAGAAAATATCTTCTTTAAAAGGAATAAAACAAGTAAAAATAATTTTGGAGACTAGATGAAGTTACAGAAGGCAGAAAGCTGGTGTCTGTCCAAGCAAAGAGCTTGACTGCTAAAAGGGGGACTCTTAGTTTGAAAATCTAGAGTGATCTCATTTTCTTCTTGTTTTTGTTTTTTGCTGTTATTTGTTCATTTGCCTTTGTTTTTATTATTACTCTGAATTCTAAAAGCAAAAGAGATGGGGATGTTGTTAACCCAGTGAGGTGATCAAGACTTATAATGAGTTCATGCATTATAAAGGATTTTTAAAAAGTGATTGCATTCAACCTGACTTGAAATTAAAGTGGCAGCTGGGGCAAGAAGAGAGAATGGCTGGCCTGGCCTGTCACTTTCTGCCTCTGCCTGCTAGACAAAATTGACTACCCCTAAGGACTTGAGGGAAGAGCTCCCAGCCATGTGCCTTTCTGTCAGGCCCAATTGTGCCATCTCTCCTGCTGTTTGCCTTTGTTTGGGATTCCCTGTCCCTTAAATTCTGATATTTTCTGGCTTTGTCAGACTTGTCAGTAATAATTAAATAAACCCAGAATTTTTACTTAAAGAGAGATGACTCAGAGTCTAATCTAGAAGAAATTTTGGTTGATCAAGTATGAAAAGTTGACATTGTTATATTCACTCAAATAGTGTATTAGAATGACTTTATAAAGCTTAATTTTTATTGTGTTCTAAGAAGGCAAAGAAAGATTTTATTTTCTACCTTTTCCCTAAATAGTAAGTAGTCAGCTTACAGGAACCCTAGTGATCAGGCTGGATACAGCTGTGGAAGAATAGTATAGATGTAAAAGTATCTTTTTGTAAAGGCAATTATTGGAGATATATATATATATATATATATATATATATATATATATATATATGCAAATATTTGTCACATTTTAATTTATACATCTTCCAGTGTATATCTGTGAGTTTTTGCACATGTACAGAGTTTTGTGACTCCCATCACAGACAGGATACAGAATGATTCCAACTCCCCCAAAATGCCTAACACTGTCCTTTTATTCAGTCATCCCCAATTCTACCACTTCTTGGATTGTGAGGACAGTCTCCAAGCCACACACAGTCATGGCAGTGTGATACAATTAGGAGGAAAACTTTTACTAAGTACAGCTCATGCTCATGCTGCCCATGATTCATCTCCAGTGAGCCAGATGATGAAATGGGAAAGAAGGGGAAAGTCTGAGCAGGGCTATCAGCATCTGCACACTGTAGGGGAAGTAATGTCACAGAATTAGTTCAACTAGATACACAGAAACTCAAGTGACAGCATGAGAGTTCTGAGTAGTGGAGTATCTGTAGCCAGAGCTGCTATAATTAATATATTATGTAAAATAGCCAGCTTTCAATATAGATACCTGTATAACTCTCTACATGTGTAAGAAAGGTGTAAAGGAACTATGTAAAGGAGTACTATGACAGGATTGGAAGAGGCAGTAGAGACTGCTTTTGAGGGAGCCCAGATAGGGAATTTTGCAGATGATTTTTAATTAACTTCATGTTTAAAGAATGAGAAAACCCAAAAATTGGAGAAAAGGGGCTATGAGGATAGCCAATATTTTGGCCCTAGCCCTTAAGGTCAATAAGGACTCAGGATATAAGAGAACCTGTGCTGTAATATCCTATAACTCAGAGGTGTCCCAAATTTTCTGGTCAAGGAGATTACGGGGCCTCATAGGAAAGGAATAAATGAACTATAGTGCATCTAAGGAGAGTCACCCAGAGAAAAACATTTTCTCAGGCTTTCACAGAAAGCAAACTGGCCAAGCAATGGCTGTGACTCATCCCGAAGGTTGACACTAACAACAGTTCTACAAAGTGCTGTATAAGATCCCAAACTTAATCCTGAGGGGATTGACCCTGGAAGATACAAAAAAAAAAAAAAAAAAAAAAAAAAAAAAAAAAA